>JAAKBH010000045.1:600000-835358 GCA_019776075.1 Amaranthus palmeri
AATCTCTACCTAATACCTATAGTGACCAATTAAGAAACACCAGGACACATTAATGCAACTTCCTAGCTTAGATTATGCAAAGTAATTATTGAAAGAACCAACAGAATTAGGTTCCAAACAAGCAAAACCTTCTGAAAGGAATCATATTGAACATATAAACAGCTTTTAAGAAAAAAAAAAAAACAATGGTAGATAGCACTCAAGACTGAGCAGCAAGCCTACAAGTCTTGTTTCGTGATTTACCTGTATCACCTCTAAAGGCCACGCTTACCACAAAATCATATTGGGTGGAGTCTATTGTCATACTTTACAGAAAAATGGTAGGCCGACAAAAAGAGACAGCCAAGTCTTGAGCCTCTTAAAGGGCATGACCAGAACACGCTAACATCACCTAATTATTTTATGAAGCTGAAGATGAATCAATCATAAGTGCAGAAGTTCCTACCCTATGAAAATGTGTGTGAGGAGGGAGTCAGAGAGATAACTGCACTACCAGGACGAGAAACCATAAATGTCACCCCATCTGAAAAGGCAGGTAGGCCCTTGAGCATCAGGTGGGGAAAGGTAAGCGGAATTCCCACCGCACAGGCGCACAATGACACTAGTGAAGTTTACATGCACCAACCAGGTGGGAAGTGAAAACCTTATCACCAGACCAGACCTTGTTTCGTGATTTACCTGTATCACCTTAACTAATAGTCAAGCTTAGCAAACACGCCACTAAAAACTTTATCTTAAGCTCAGTGTTTTTTATCATACCCTCGTATAATAAATTACTTCATATTTAGCCACAATTCAATCGATATTGAAACACGTTAAGAAAACAAATGCCGACATGCATGTCTGCAGTCTCCACATACGCAAACAGACAGTTTCAATGTAAGGATAAAAAAGGCAAGCATTTACCTAGTTAGAGCTCCATTCTTCCCGTACAATAGAAGTATCAAGTTAAAATAGTGTACCTTCAAACAGTAAACAGCAAGACGCCTCCTAGTTTCTGAATTCCCATTTTGCAGATCTGTTATAATTGAATGATGGACATCCTCTTTCTGCAACATGCAAAATGATTTCAGTTGCACTAATAAAAATATCTGGTCATTCAGAATAAAAATTTAAATCTACAGTTGATTCCTACCAATTACTGCAACAAGCAGATGAATTAAAAAGAATCAAATACAATGCAAGATTGAAGAGGAGATAATCTCTCTAATGCCTTGAGAATGCTATATATACCATTTCTAAATTTGACAGTGAACCCACATTCTCTCTCCTAATCTCTACCACAAACTCATTCTCTCTCTTCATCTAATCCGCATATTTCTTTCATTTACTTGTTTTTTGTCTTACTCCCGCTATTCTATACAAAAAAATCTCAAGTGGACAAAGAGAAACAATTAAGAACTGTGTTGCACATTGCTTACACAATGTCAACTGATATAATAAGATATAGCACATAATTTAGCTATAAAGACATGCATTGAAAAAGTAATATTTCATCTTAAAGTAAAACTTCTACATTGGCAGAAGATAAAGATTTAAAAAAACTATAAATTAATGAAATATCTAAAACTCTTACATACAGCATACAAGCCATACGAGCATAGTGAATACCTACATCACTCACCATCCAAATAGTGAGAAACTGAGAGATAGGCCCAAAAAGAATCTAAACTAATTGCATACCCAGAAACATTACCAAGAAATTTCGGTCTTTTCACTCTATAACATAAGATCTAATTAAGTGCTGATTTAAGGATAAAGGAAAAGACAAATCATATTTGAATAAAATGATTATTTCATAGCCAAATGAGGTAATGTAACAGAAAGATTTTACAGTAATGACTCCATGGTAGCATGCAAGGGAGAAAAAAATGCCAGAATAAAGTACTGAAACAATCATAAAATGTTGACTTAATATATCATTTGCCTGAATAGTGAGCAGCTTCTAATTGTACATCAAAATTGACACAGCATAAATATAAACATAGATACTTATAATATGAACACTAAAACTCCATATAAGTTATTCAAAACATTTTTTTCATTCACCTGCTCGCCAAGGAAATGTGCTGATACAGAATTTAGAGAATATGAACTTAGTTTATAGTCTCTTTGCATGACCTGCAGTAGAAGATAATGACATAACTATGCATCTGCAGCACGTGTCAAAATACGTAAAAAGGGTCGATGACAAAGCAAAACCTGAAGCAAATCAAATTGTACTCTCCCCTCAATTGCAACTTCTTTACTTTCCCTTGTTCCATACTGCCTGTAACAAAATGTCATGACTCAGATATTTTTCTAAAATCAACCCCTCGAAATAACTTGTAAAAAATGTCAATTAATCAGACAGTTGAAATATAGAATGCCAGTGAAGTGCAATAATTAGCCTCAAACTAACATTCTAATGTTGTCTCGAAAATGCTTTTTTGGCAAGCTAATTCATCATATCACACAACATACCCAGACACACGATATCATCAGGAATCTTCCATCACCCTCAGATGTAAAAAATGAAAAATGGACGAATATTTCGCGAAATGAAATTCAATTCAACACGAAAAATCAAACATAAATATTCACACAATAGTTTAGTATTTTGGAAAATTAGGATACAGAATTTAATCCAACAGAAGCTAAGATTGGGCCATGATGTTGTCAAAATACATAGATTGGAATGGTGTAGTGTGGGGTGGTAGGATGGGGTAATTTTGTGAACAGAGATTGACATCATCTAACAAAGCCCATACCTAGTCGGAAAACCAAAACGCTACTGCTGGTGTATCAGATTTTGTTTCGGTAAAGTTTCTGTATGAACGACTTGCAGTACACGACAATGTTTCGTGTTTCACGCTTCAATGAAACAGGCTAATATTTTGAAAGACCCTCATAAAAAATATTGAAAGATCTTTAGCAATTTAGTCCTGCTGCTATTATCAAAAAAACTTTGATAGATGGTTGTGTCACATCTTGTATAGTTGTGGGGCAATTTATGGCCCGTTAAGCTGTTTACCCTTTCATTTATCAAAAGAATATAGGTGCAAACACTAACAGGAATAATGGATATCAAAAAATTTATTTTGTTCTTATCATTATCCTGCAAACATTTAAGCTCTTCAACAAGTAATGCAATGAAGAATAACAATACACCAATCCCTGGGGCCTGGACCATTTACGAGTAAGATGAAATCAATTGACAAAATAGTTCCATGTAAAAGGCAGCAAAGAGTGTAAAAGTTAATTATGAGCTTAAAATCAAAAAATAGATAATGACCTGGATTTATACAACAGTGAATGTTATAATATATGCTAGAAACACACATCAAGATAATGTAATGGATCATGATCAAGCATCATCCCAAAGGTGAACATCACACAAGTCATTAACTAACATGTTTGCTATACACATGCCCCTTTTAGCATACTAAAGATTATCTCATGACTATTAAAAATCTAGTCTCTAAAATCAGTTCCCCACCAACAACTTGGAATGACAGCAAAAATTCAGCTAAAGAGAAAGACTTTCTCCAGTGTTCATTAGTGTGAGAAAAATGGAACAAGCAAGCACTGCCATGAAGACATTAAGAACCTAGCTCAAGATTTGGGCAATGCGCAATTGTAAAAGATCAAAGTTTAATATTCCCTCCTATTCATCACAAGTGTCCCATTTACCTTTTGGACACTATTCATCTCTTACTCTTAATCTGTATTTTATAATTAATCTAAAAGTTAAAACATAGTCAAGTGAGATCTTGTTTGATTATTCATATCAACTTTTCATAATTTTTAATTATACACAATTAGAGATATTAAGGATTTAATAAGTGCATTGGATAGAATGCAAAAAGTAAATGGGACACTTATGGTGAATAGGAGGGAATATTTAGTTAGACAATATGACAAAAAGATACTGATGTTAGGGGTATCCTAAAATACTTCCAAATTTGTAATTTTGAATAGCTTTCAAAGATCTTATGTTAATGATATTTATTTTTTTAACAAAAAAATTCAAAAATCCTCTATAATCCACAAATTTAAAATTGATCATAATCCTTAAGAAATAATATGATTTATGAATCATAATTATAGACGTGTATGAAGATATAAAGAAAAGTTTGAATGAAGACTTAAGTTAATACCTGGCTTCACGCAATAATTAACAAAGGTAAACTTGTCTTTTAACTCCTAAAAAGCCAAGTGTTTTAGGCGGGAAAGACTTTAATGTGTAAGTGACAAGTATTATTCTAGAATGCATTTGGTTTATGACTTAACATAATAAGTTACATGAGTTGTCAAAAACGAAAGTACACCTTGAAGAAAATGTTGTATCTTTGACACGAACCCTGCTGCTCCTTATGCGACCAAGAATAGGAAACTCGGCAATTCCAAGTGCATTTGCTCTCTGTCATAAAAAGAAGCCATTCATTAAATAAAAAAATTCCTCATGCAAACATAAAAATCTGGAAAAGAAAAAAAAAGTTGCAAAACTTTAAGGTCTTCCTATTACATCAAATGCACATTGAAAGAGTGTATCTCTACATATACGCCTCTATCTATCTAAATAATACTCCTATATAGCAATATTAATGTAGGAAAACATTTGCATGATAATACTTTATAGCTTATCATTCTCTCTATCTATATATTGTGTCATTACGCAAGTTTGTAACCGTGAGTGTGTGGATGGCACATGCATCCATTCATATTTCCATCAAACCATCAACGTGAAAATTCTAGCAAGAGAAAATCAGGAAGATGAAAACAAAAACTTACCTGGACAAGATATGGTAGATCAAAGTTGCAGATGTTGTATCCTATAATTATGTCAGGATCTACTTCTCGAATTAAATCCTACACAAGGCATACACAAATCATTTTAGCAGTTGATAGAGATTTTGAACTCACATTTGCAATGACAAGCCTAACATGAAGGGAACTAAAGTAACTAATTATTAGATGGCTGATAGATAAGACTTGCATTCAACCAGGAAATCATCAGGGTCGTCTTGTACATTTGAGTGGCCCTGAGCGAAATTAATTTGTGGGCCCTTAAAAAATATACGTGTCTGATTATTTTTAAGTGACGGTTGATAAAATATTATATTTTTGAAAAGATAGTTCTAATTTGTACAAACTAGTTAATAGAGAGAAATAAAAAAAATCAACAACACTAATTGTCTAATGCTTATATTAAATGTTTCTCAGTTGAAAATATAAAAATTTTATACAATATTCATTAGTATACAATCGGCCATAACTTTGAAAAAGATTTAAAAACAAGTAGCCACCAACAATCAAAACATTAGCAAAATGTTATGAACTACGCAAGTATGTAATTAAATCCTACAATTGGACAAAAATAAATCTGAGATATTGAGCAACAGCAAATAGTCAAATGAAGAAATTTAATTATTTTACATCGTTTACATTTAGAAAGATTTCTTAGTAAAAAAAAATTATTACATCATACATAAACAAAAAATTAAGAGCTCTCTTAAAAATGGGGTCCTAAGCTATAGCTTAAATAACTAGGCTAGAATAAAAACAAATAAAAAAATTAACAAATAATTAAACTTTATAACTAGAAATTGAACAAAAAAAAAATCAAAATGTAGAATATAAAAGACTAAAAAAGGAAAAGAAATGTAGACAAGAGTCACAAGACTACAAGAGGATTGAAATATGCAAAAAAGGAAAGAAAAATTGATGACAAGAGGATTTGAACCAGAGATTAAATACACACATGTCAATAGCTTTGCCATTAGGACATTGCTAATTATCATTCTCACTAATTGCATAATTGCATTATAAACGAAAACTAGGAGGCCCCAATACTAAAGAGGCCCTGAGCAGGAGCTCCGGCTGCTCCTGCTAATAGCCGGCACTGGAAATCATGAAGCTACTAGCAAAATAACACTTTATACAGTTTAAGAAGTAATTCTAAGATGAAATATAGGTTGAATTACTAGCTTCCCAACTGCAACTAGTAAGAAAATACAAGCTAGGAAATAATTCCAAGCTAGTTCAAGTTCAGATGCATGTCACAGTCTAACAACACAAATTAGCACAATGTTAATCATGTTGGCAATCCCAATATTTACAGTCCAAGTTATTGTAACTCTTCTAAAGTGAGGCTTATTAGAATCACATCACATAAATTCAACAATTTAACATTGTCCAAATAAGTGATCCGAATGCATTCATATCCAACAAATGCCATAATAAAGTTC
The DNA here is from genome assembly GCA_019776075.1 of Amaranthus palmeri. Lineage (NCBI taxonomy): Eukaryota > Viridiplantae > Streptophyta > Magnoliopsida > Caryophyllales > Amaranthaceae > Amaranthus > Amaranthus palmeri. The sequence continues at coordinate 606,231 of JAAKBH010000045.1, forward strand.
AAAGCTTAAAGGATCTTCAATGCTTTTCATCATTTAAGGGATTGACTGCAAGGTTGAAAGTGCATGCATATATATATTGAAATAAAGAATTTGAAATTAATAAATCTACTAACTTTATGGCCTGAAAATCATGGAGATCATTTTAAAACATGACAAACAATACAATTCCAATTTAAATAAATAAGAGATATTTAAACAACATTACCCTCCAAGCAAGCAAAAGTTCTCTCTCACTGTCAAAGGACATGACATCAACTCCAACAATGGAAGAACATGACTTTAGGGTCATAACATTTCGAACAAATGGCTCATTTTCACCTTGTACTGTTACTAGATTCGCCACCTGACAATAGATATAAAAATCAACAAATAGAATACATAGGGCCAAGCCACAAACTGTACAAATTTAGGTTGGCAAGTGAAAGCAATGTTTCACCTGAATAACAGGATCGTGATTGGGCTCGGGAAATAGACCTTTGCGCCCAGCACACTCAATGTCAAAACTTAAAATGCGAAATGGAGCCATCTTCGAAAATTCACCTTCAGGAGCATGGCTTGTCAAGTCCGTATATCTAACAGCACAGTGAAGGAAATCCATAAAAAAAGATAAAATGGAAAAAGCTGCTTACTATTCCAAATCAAAATTCCACCATATCAAATGAGAAGAGAAAGTTATCCATGAATAATAGATGCCAGCAAGTAAAAAGGATACAAGCAATCAAATTCCAGCTGGCAAGAGGACAGATTCTTGCTTGTTCTTCTATATTTTCCAACGGGAACCTCAATCCAATTCCCACCAACAATGTTGCAATCAATCATGAAACGAAGAGCATAGAGGACATTGCTCTCGTATGTCATGAAACTTTTGGTCCCCAAACCATCAATTTGTATGCCTCGATCCAAAATCCCTAGAAGATTAGAACACAATATGATTTTGATTTTTGGCTAGACCTAACCATAAATCAGTTCAAAAATAAGAGAACTGGCCCATGGTAACGAGATCCATCAAATTCTAATAAATAGATTGATAAATTGTAGGCTTGAACCAAATGATAGAATAAATGGGAAGCTTTCTTCCAAATATGTGCATTTCTTATATATGTGAAGTTGCAAATGATGTACAAAAAACAATCTTTTTGATATTATTGCTAAGGCCCGATGATATGATATATACTCTAACAATTATACTCCCTCCGATTCACTTGTGTTGTCCCATTTCCTTATTTGGCAAATTCATATCAATTGTCCCATTTTCTTTTTTGTCTATCTTTTTTTACCTAAATACCCTCACTTTTCCAATTCCCAATACCCACTATCACCTTTACAATTAATTTAATCAAATTAAAACCCCACTTTTCCAATTCCCCATACCCAACTACCACCTTTACAATTAATTTAATCAATTAAAATACCCCACCATTCCACTCTTAAAAACCGTGTCCAACCAAATGGGACAACACAAGTGAATTGGAGGGAGTATAAGAGAAGCTACCGTACATCCAACCCCCCCAACCATTCCCAATTTTGGGGTAATGGAATGTTATTTTCGCTGCCAAATATGTAATATGATTCTTCTTTATATTTTGCTTACATGTTCCCCCTTTCTTTGTTTCTTAGGGGAGGATACGGGAAAAGATCAAAGATGTCAGTAGGAAAATCTTTATATTTACCTCGACAAGTTGCGACCATCGACGGCAACGCAACCACAATTTTCAAAAAAGGATGACAACTTTGTCGTTGATAATACATTATGCTCCTTTTCTGCACCATCTCGATACGTCGAACAAATTGGGGAACCTTGGTGTTCTTATTTGCTTCTCTCATTCTCCCCTGAATCATAGACAAACAACTCAAAATCAACCCTATGACACAATAGAACTCAAAACAAACCAGGGGTAATATCAGTGATAGGTGATTTTTTGTTTTACTGCAAGCTAACGGGTAGAACGTGAGGAAGCAGGATTAATTACGGATTTATCAAATTCTATTAATAACGTTGATAACAAAAAAAACAATTGGTATAATAGGTGATAAGTGAGAACAACTATGATTAAAAACGCTTCGGATTCAATATAATAAAAGACTAAGGCTACGGGAATTCCCACTACTACACATGAATTCGTGATGGACATTCAATTAAAGGATAATTTAGATTGATAAACATTTGATTAACTATAAAGGCCAGATTAATTACCATTGCAACTCCCGCATCTTGATTTAACAAGGTTAAAATTTAATTCATTAAACAAAGTTGAATCTCAATGGAACTTCCGCATCTTGATAAAAGATCAACAAAGAAATGGGTCAATCAACCAATTAATCTAATCAATCTAATAAACAAAAACAATACTTTTGTCCATCAATCCAATCATGTTTCGTAGGGTTCATCCCTCTACCTAAGTAAAAAGACTACTCACTGATGGAATGCATAGAGACAAGTAAATTAAACAAATAAGAAAAACTAACAACAATAAACATAATTAAAGAGATTAGAAAGCAATAATACCATAACAATGGAGGATGATGAAGAACAAAACCATAAACTTAAAAGTAAATAAAGATACTAATTAAAATTAAGGGAAAACTAAAACATAATTAAGAAAATAATTAAAATAGCATGAAATTATGAAAAATGAAAAGAAATCTAAAACTAAAGAAAGAAAAATTTTGCTGCCTACTTTTCTGAAAATCGTCCCCTAGTTTAAACTAATCCTAATGAAAATAAATCGTGTGCCTAACTTCTCCACTAAACTACTTAAATGAAAACTGATCCTCCTAAAGGATAATGCCTAACTAGAGCTAATCGCCAAACTAATGGAATGAAACGCAGTCTCGCTCGAATTTGGGTACAGTTTAGTCGAAACCTCAAAGCAGCATGGACGGAACTTTGCTTCATAATTCAGCATCAACCGAATTTATTTTAGTCTCGACCAAAGCTAAAACATTCGCGTGAAGTTACCACAATCTCGCTCGAGACTATCTTCAGCAATGCCCTAAAAATCTGTCAAACATAGCTTCGACAAAGTGAGCTCAGTCTCGACCGAAAATACTTGTAAAACACTCAGAGGCTTTTGAACTCTACAAATTTGTCCAAGGCTATTGAGATCTCACCCGAGATCATGCAGAGGACATACAAATACCTTGAAAGACCTTCAAACTTCCCTCAACCATGATGAAAGCCTTCATGAGCTAGAGAATGGTGTCGAACTATGAAATTATGAAACAATGAAGCTCGATAGACATAGTTGAGTACCGGGGTGGCTCGAGAATATCAATCATTAAAGCACAAAAAGGGATATAACGGCAAATAAACTCAAATTAGGAAATCATGACCACATTGAACCTCAAAACGCTAACTAAAGCACTCGATAAACTACAAAGACGAAGCAATAAAAGTAAAATGCTACACTTATCAATTAGTCACTAAGAAATGCTATCAGAAAGGCAGTAACTAATTACCTCTAGGATTTGATGAAAACAGGATATATCATCTGGACCCATCCCTGATGGGCAGCTTATGTAGAAGTAGGGTTCAAATCCATGAACATTGCAGCAAACACTGTGCCCTATTTAGCAAAGTAGATACTAATATGATTAGACATTAATCCGTTACAGAGATTTCTGATATCATACAACAAGAACGCAAATATAATAAAATATCAAAACTTTCAAAGATGAATAATAGACCTTGTAAAACTTTATATTCCATACGCCATTTTCAAACTTTAAAATTGAATCTAGAAGGAAACCCTAACTACACAGCACAAGTGTGGGAAACAAAAAATTTAAAATATACTGAATTATAAACTCAGCAGCGCAAAATAATTCCCAAAAGTGAATTTGACTGTCATCCGTATTTTTCTACAATAAATGAATGTGTTTTCAGATTCCCCCTGGAAAGAAAAAATAAATTTAGGACCAAGACAGTTCATCATTTACATTCATGCTAATTGCTATTTGCTAAGCAATGTACACAATCCTTGAAATCATGTTCCTCCCAAGTAACAGACATACACACCAAGAGAACGACGAATCACACAGGAAACAAACAACTTTCCAGCTTTCCTCAAAAACTAATGCGACCATTGACCCTAAAGATGCAAACTTTCTACTAAATGTAGTCAAGCATGTGCACTGCACCCAATCTATATCAAAAGTACAAATGGAGTCAACTTAACAAAAAGAACAATATCCTTTGATATCTTTTATACTCCCTCCATCTGAAATTATTTGGAACACCGTCACATGATTCGCTAATCTCTCTGCGAATCGCGAATCGAAAAAGCGAAGTTTTGTCATTTTTGTCGGTTTTTGGGTCATTTTTGGTCCATTTTGAGCAAATCTCGAATCGAGACATGCAAATTAACTAGCGAATCATGTGACACTGATTTGGAACATATTCTTTTTCGGGCTCTCCCAAATTAATTGCAATATTTTCTTATATCGTTTACTTTGACCAAATAATACTTAAAACCTAACCTAATAGGTCATAATTCATCCACTACTACTCCCTTAAACACAATTAACAATTATAAGATGCATTTAACTCGATTATCCCTGTTTTACTGAATTTAAAATTTCCAATCCTAACTTTCTTCTACCAACCCTAGAATCTAAAAAACGAGCATCAAACCCTATGTTGCAACTGATTTGGGACAAAAGCAATATAAAAAGTTCAACTTTTCTCAAAAAACAATGCAGACGAGGTCCGTTATGCATGCACCGCGTAACTGAATTTTACAAACCCAAATAAGGTGGATTACAAAAATGAATAAAACAAAGTTAAACCTTCGCGAGTAACACCGAAAATGCGAATAATTGCAGCAGGACCACTCCGATTACTCAAAATCTCCTTATGGCTCTCACCAATCACATAATCAATTTCCAATTGCTGGAAAACTGCAATAAAAACAAGAACACAATTAAGACATAAATCTTAACCCATAAAACCCTAAATTATGAAGTAATAATAAGTATAATAGTACCTATACTCTGAGACTGTGAAATGTACGATTGAGAAAGAGGAGGACGAGCCCATTTAGAGAGACGAGAAGCTAAAGCTTGACGTTCATCAATGTCGCGAAGAATTTGAGCGTCTTCGTCAATGAGGTGATCTTCTAAGAAAACATCTTCGTCAAATTCTTCATCTTCAATTGTAGAAGCATGATATTTAGGTGGTTGTGCTGGTGATGGTTGTGGAGTAGGAGCTTGACGCTTTCTTGAGTTCCCGCCGTTCATGGCTACCGTCAGAGTGAGAAATGGAAGAGATGGATTTTCCCGCCTTGTGTTTTGTGGTTTTTGTTTTAGGCGCCACGCTATTTTGTACTTCTACTATGTTGTTGGGCTTTTGATAAATGGACTAGAATTGGAAAGATTGAATAAAACGAAAATTGGAAAGATTATTAAAAAAAAAATAATGAAATAAGACCCAAATCAAAGTTATCCCAAAATTAAGCGTCTATTAGGTTTAGGCACAGGTTTGGAGTTGTATGCACTTACTAAGTGCGAACAGGAGGGGAATTTTCAAAAAAAAAGCCACTGGTCAAAATGAGTCAACAGGTTGTTCGCACTTAGTAACTGCGAACAGCCTGTTGACTGATTTTGACCTGTTCGCAGTTACTAAGTGCGAACAGCCATGTTGCCTGATTACTAAAGAAAGTTTCTATTTTAAAAACCCCGCATACCTGTTCGCAGTTACTAAGTGCGAACAGGTCAAAACAGTCAAAGCAAGTTGTTCGCACTTAGTAACTGCGAACAGCTCCAAACCACAGGTCTTGGCATTTGACGCTTATTTTTTGGAAAAGATTGATTTCAATCTTATTCCATTACTTTTTTTGTTTTTAAATCTTATTTGTTACAAATTTTCGAATAAAACAGCAGATCTTGAGTAAGACCGTCTTAGAATAAAACGTAGTTTAATATGAAGCCCATTAGTTTTTTTTTCATTTTCCTGGGTATTTTTCAATTTTACTCTTAAAGGTATCAATTTTGACCTTAAAGATATAATTTCAACGTAAAGTAAAACTTAAATATATCAATTAAAGTAAAATTTTCAATTTGAACCTACAAGTAATCAATTTTAACATTAAAGTGATCAATTTCTACCTAATATAATTGACAGTGATAAATATTGAATTGTGAATTGTATATTGTTATGTAGTTCATTTATTTTGTTTATAATTGATATAGTTAACACCATTACAGAAATAAGATAAGGTCGTAATTGATGCATGTTTGGTAATAATTGACAGTGATGATAAGTAATGAATTGTATGTTGTTATGTAGTTCATTTATTTTGTTTATAATTGATATAGTTAACACCATTACAGAAATAAGATAAGGTCGTAATTGATGCATGTTTGGTAATAATTGACAATGATGATAAGTAATGAATTGTATGTTGTTATGTAGTTCATTTATTTTGTTTATAATTGATATAGTTAACATCATAACAAAAACAAGATAAGGTCATAATTAATGCATGCTTGGTAATAATTGACAGTGATAAGTAATGAATTGTGTGTTGTTATTGAAACTTTTACTTTAATTGATATGTTTAAGTACTACTTCACGTTGAAATTGATATCTTTAAGGTTAAAATGATACCATTAAAGTCCAAATTGAAAAATAGACAGAAAATGAATAAAAAAAATTGAAATCTGGAGCGCGTATAGTGCACGCGCCTGAGAATGGGCCGGCCCAGCTGTGGTCTCAGAATAAAACGGTCTTACGCAAGTTTTTGTGATTCTTTTTATACAAAAATTTGTGTAAGATCGTCCTATTCTAAGACCAAAACTGGGTCGATCCATTGTAGCTACACGCGCCCTCCAGAATTCATTTTTTTTGTTTTTTCATTTTCTGAGCTTTTTTCAATTTGGACCTTAAAGGTATCAATTCTGATACCTTAAAGGTAAACCCAAAATCCGGTAAAAATAATGTTAAATTTCTTTTTTGGTTTATGTGTTGAAAAATAGGCGAATAAGTACTTGTTTCGACCGGATTTTCGAAAGAGTTACCCGATAAGGGTAATCACAATTCATGACGTCTATTTTTTAGAAAAAAATCGTTATGATGGGTAAAAATAATGTTAAATATCTGTTATTTTAATTTTGTTAATTTATGTGTTTTAATTTTAAATTATTTAAACATACAAGGACTAATGAAATACTGCCACATAGACAGCTTAACCTCTCAAATTGATCAAATCCTCAAACTTAATGGTCAACTAATATTTTTCGTTAAGTGGTAGTCATTTGCACAAAACATATTAGATTAGCTAGTTTTGTTGTAAAATAGACCTATAGATTAGCTATAGCGTCTTGGTTTATGGTTTTGGTTAGTAGGCCTGTGACATGGAGAATCATTTTTTTTTTTTTTTTTGTTTTTAGAGTGCAATAGTAAATATTCTCGAGAATAAAAAATTAGCTTAGTAGACGAAAACTTTTTTTTTAATACCTATGATACATATAATGATTTTCTGGTTTACCTTTGAATAGAAAAAATAATTTTTAAATTTGACATGAGGAATAGTATGTTTTAAATCTGTGATAAAAAATGAGATAATAGTAGGTGGATTGAAAAATTATACAGTGAAAGAAGTGTAAATTTATTTGTGAGTGAGTTAAAAAAAAGGACCTAAAAAAAAGGACCTGTTACAGTCGATTATTTTTCGTTAAGGGGTGCTATGAGTAAACAAAGTAAAAAGGTGGGACTATTCATAAATAATCAATAGTTCGGTTTATTTACAGCGGTTCGTCAATAGATGAGATTATTCCCGACATTTTTTCTAAAAAAGAAATATAGATTCACTGCTACAAATAAAATAGTAGTAAAATTAATAGGACAAAATGTTAAAAACATATATGTAGGATTGTTAACGGTTATATTGCTTGTAAACATTTTAATGGTTAAGATTAAGACTTAGGAATAAGAGTCATGGGTCGTGGATAAAAATCCTCTTTTCCCTTACCACTCGTTTTGTATGAGATCGTTCGTCTCGTGGCGAGACAATCTCAGAACAAGAGACCCATAAGCTATAATTTTTACACATATAAAAGCTCTAGTGTCAATAAGTTTCATTTCTCCTAAAACATTGTCAACTATCATTTTAATTTATAATGTATTTTCAACTTAAGTTTAGTTAAGTACTACTAAAGAGTATTTTGTTGTACATAATTAATGCATATTTAAATTAGACATTAAATATATCTAATACCATGAAAATAACATGATATATTTCATGAAAATTTACACTACAACTATTACCATAAGTTACTAACAACCAAACATGCCGATAAAAATTCATAATATTATAACTAGGAAGTCTAGTTCAAACATTTACCACTTAATTTTTAACCAAATAAGTGGCGTTTTGCCGGTGATGCTAAGGAGCTCCAACAATAATAAATGCACTAATTGGTATGATCTTGAATTTTTTAATACAAAACAACATTGAGCAATATAAGTTAGACTTCATGTACTAGGTCCTATAAATTATTAAAAAATTAAAACCTTACAGTATACACTAACCAAAACTAGCAGCAAAAATTAGACTTAGGCAAAAAAACAAATTTACCCTAGAGAAATTGCTCAGTAGACAGTAGTCTATTGTATATCCCCAGACCCTGCCCATAGTTTTCCGTGAGCGGGATACACCAGGTAGGATGATGATGATGACAGTAGTCTACTGTATATGTCTCAGCATTCAATCAAGGTATGTCTAGCAGCTAGTTTTGCTACTGTTTTAATTCTATTTCAAGGGACCTAGTATTAGAACCACCTGATACCAAGTCGATTCCGAGCACAAAAACTGGATCAGAACTAGAATCAATTGTAGTTTGAATTCCATATTTAGGCTTCGAAAATGATCAAGCCAGAATCGGTATAAACTTGGCATATCCCAAGTTATTATAAATCTGAGAGAGTAGGCTAGTAGCTGACCTTTATGCTCTCCACCTCCGAATGGTAAACCGTCCAGATTCCCATAATATCCTTGATGGACTTAAGAAGGGAGAAGTTCAAAGCATAAATCCTTTCTAAATCATCTGTATTATGAGTTCTAAATACTGAAAGCTGTCCTTTTAATATGTACCTGAAACCAATAGGCATATTGAAGTCATACTATTGAATTCTGGGGAATAAAAGTTCAAAAATACTCCAATGGAATATAGCCATATAGGTAGCTACATAACCCTTGTCCCTGTGCTGATGATACTATCTTTAGTTCTTTTATTATTACACTTGTTTTTTATGTAAGAGCTTTTTGAGATAAATGTAACAATTTCAATAAATGGAAGATAGCATGAAACATCCTTGTTTTAGGACATTATACAATAACAAAGCACATTTCTTTGTTTTGGCAAGGTAAGACTATGAAAGTATACAAATCAGTAATAACTTATTTAATCACAGATAGGCAAGACCGCAAGATCGGTAATCAGTTTGGTGATATGTCGAATTCTTTTAAAGGACAAGTATAGCATTTTTTACTCAATTGCTTAAAAAGACATCAATCAAATGTAGCTTATAAATTAAAAAAAGAGTATCAAGTAATATTACCCACATTTCACATCAGGACACATCATTGCTGCCCATGAACCAGCAAACACACCAGGGAAGTGCCACGTAGACTGCCGACCCAAGAAAAATACAGACCGATTAGCACAAGTACAGAGAAGAAACAAGTACAAAAAGCTTTGTGCATGTAAATGTTGCAATGTAATAAGTGTCAAAATTTTGATTTGTGATCCAGATGAAAAGCTAGACTATCCAAAATTGAGTCTACTGGTTCCAGCACAAATTATTTGACGAAAACACATGGGTAGCATTGCATAATTATGGACTTCCACGAGAACTTAACAAGATTAACCAAATAGATTGTCGAAGTCATAGCCCAAATAACAGAATTTGGGTACAAGATCAAACAATGCATCCTTCAACGAAAATCAGAAGATTCAACTTCTGATTTAGTTTTCAGAGTGTTCGACCCATGTCAATATGCGCACAAATAAGAGATAACTGGTCTGGATAGGAATGCTACCTAAAACCGATCTGGGTGTCAGCCAGTGAAAGGCGGCATTGATAGCTAAATCGATTATTCTCCATATAGAATACATATAGCAGTTATGTCTTCACCAACAAATATTATTCACTGAAATCTTCAAGTATTCAACTTTTTCTTTCTTCCTTTTCTGGCTATAGAACTGGAAAATTAATAAATGCTGGAAAATTAGCAAATACCTTTTGTGCCAATTAATACTTAAAGCCAGTTTGTAGCAGCAAGTGCCTATAGTAGCGACCTCGGAAGAGTCTGTGCCATGTAAAACGCAAAGAGGTGAGCCAGTTCATTTGTAACTGCTCCTGGACCAGCCTGTAGAAATTCAGCAAATCAAGCCCACAAGTATGTTATTCTTTTGCAATTATAATTAACATCAAACTCAGCACAGTTTGATGTAAAGGTGTCCTCTAAACACTTTCATCAGTAAATATCTCAGCAAAGAAATCCTCTCAAAACCAATGCATATAGACGAAGTAAAATTAAACTTTCTAGTCATGCTAATTCTACAACAAGACTTGGATGATGACTCAAGAGAACCAGGGATAACCCCAACCTCTCTGCAACTAAAAAGTCATTTCTACTAGTGATAAGCTATCTTGTCATTGATAAAAAAGTATTCTTGCTTTATTTTGGTAAATTTAATCAATCAGTTTGACAACTCACCATCTCACCAGGCATCTCTGCATACCACGAGAAACTGGACGGATAAAGGACGGATCCCGTTGAGCATATAGCACACCCACCTGAATCAATATTAATAATCACACAAATTTATTATAAATAGACAAAAGAGGTATGAAAAAGGCAATTAACATTAGGCAATAGGACATAAGTAACTACGATGGGTCCAAAAAGAATGACTCTAGGAGTAAGCCATAGAAACTTGGAAAATCTATGAAATCCAGTCCATTAGGAACGAAGTATAATGATGACATATGTCTTCTGTCAAAAAAAACTCTAGTTCTTCGACCAAGAAATCATTGTCTTGACTTATAAGACATCTCCAGTGCCTTGAAGTTGAAGTTACTGCACTGACTAGTGTATTAAACTCGATTTTTTAAAATTCAATTTTATACTTTTATAACAAAACTCACAGAAAGCAAAATCTTAGTTATAGTTTAAAGTAAACTCCCTGAAACAAAGCTACGACTTAAAAGGAAATTAATCAATAGTGAGACATAACAATGCCTAGTCTTAAGTAGGACAACTACGAATCAAAGAACAAAATGACAAACAACACCATCACAATCCTTGACCAAGTGGCATTAAACTAAGGCTACTTAAAACAACTCCGAGTTGAGATAAAAAAGGAAACAAATGAGGGATCGATAGAACAATCCATCTTAAATCAACAATGTACATTTTTTTTGCAATATCTCATTTGTTAAGAATCCCAAAGCTAAGCGTGCTTGGTGAGAAGTAATAGTCTTAAGAACGGTAACCTCTTGAGAAGTTTACATGGTGCGCACGAGTAAGGATAAAGCGCACCGGAAAAGGTTTAAGGTAGTTTGTCATTTGTGGGATACGTTTACAAGCTCCACGACGGCAAATCATCAACCTTCAAAGGTAGTCACAGCCAGATTAGCAGTATCAAAGCAATCTTGTAATCGTCGATGATCCAAGGGATTTGTATACCTAGCAGTGGTAAGATCTAAGGAGCTTAACAAATAGGTAAAATGGGGACGTCACAATTTTAAGTGGGGATGAATGCAATAACCAAGCTGAGATCAGGAAGGAAATAAAGAAGCTTTAATAGGATCGATAGCACTACCATAACAACAAAGTGCATCTTCGTTTCAAGGAAGCTCAATTACAATCTCCATGGTATGTCTGAGAATTCCCAGAGGGCAAAGTAAGCCGAGAAAAGGTTTATGCTGATTTGTGGGATCTATAATCTCCATGGTATGTCTTCCTCCAGTAGGGCGAGGTTGGATGTTACACTTCAACAGTAAAGCCAAACATGAGCTCTATCACTAGGTTAAAGCATAACCAATTTTCATTGAAGACCCAATTATTCTCAAATTCAAAAAACAACATCCAGTAAAGAGATTCATACTCCACACAAGTAAAATTAGCAATTATAAAGTAATAGTCGATTTCAAGCGGTACATTTCAACAATAAAACATGTCTTGATTAGTGAAAATATTTCATTTAAAAAAAAATTCTTCGTTCAATTTATTTTATATGGAATACAGGAAGAGTGAATTAGGGAAGGTTGGTACACATGGTGATGGGGTGGCGCAAAGCTCTGTGATAATATAGTAGAGTTGGGCCAGAGAAAGAGAAATGATGAAGAGGTATTGAATGGGACATCAGAGGGCTAGTTTAAAAGTGAGGGAAGAGAGAAAACGAAGAAGTAATATGTCTCACATAAAAGAGACTGGATGTTGTTTTTTGAATTTGAGAATAATTGGGTCATACACCAACCACCTTTCAAATCACAGTGTTGTTCCTAAATTGCACCTTTCAAATCACAGTGTTGTTCCTAAATTGCTTAAACTTTTTGCATACACCAACCACCTTATTCCATGGCTCATAGCTCAAGTGCCTATAAAGAGACTGGCAGTATTGTTGACCTTATTAGTCTATGAGACTATGACCTAGAAACTTACAGATATTTGTTACAATCTGATGATAAACTTAGCAGACAAAAAGTAGAGTGAATTTGCGATGTAAGCAAAGCATGGAGCTAAAGCTACCTCTAACAATGCTACTGCTGAAGGATCATCAAAGATTTCAAGGCTGCAATCAGCAAAATAATTGAGCTGCATCAACAAAAGCAAAGGTATAGTTAGGGTCGACTCTGCATGAGAAAAATACAATGTCAATTGATACGAAGTAAAAAGACAAGTTAACTTGGTTATGGAACCTGCAGTGTTTTTACACCAAGGTGATGACTGAAATTGGGATTTCTAACTGGGCACAAAAATACAAAGAAAAACTCAAATCCAAATGACAGTGATCAATACCAGTGTCCACCTTTCCCTTTTCATTTCCATTAATACAAAGCTACCGCATATTTAAGTTTGGGAGTAAATCAGGCCCACTGGTTATTGATAATCAGTCCAGCTGCTAATACATAGGTCAAAAAGAAAAGAACTGCATGTAAATTGTAAAAGGACCTGATCATAAGAAACAAAAACCATACCACTTAGTAAAGCAGATAAATTAGCTACACTTGTTGAATGTCAGATGACACAAAAGACATCTCTAGAGAAGCCACTACATATCAGTAATAGCATCTTATATCTTAAAATTCCAACAAAGATCCTGAATAAGTTCATCAATAAACCACAAGGATGAAGTATGTTTTGTGGTTTCTTTCTGAATTCATGTTCTACACCACTAAGGTAAATAACCTTCAGTGTACGTCACCTAATGCACAAGAGGCCATAAAGTTTTCTTAGACAACCTTGAAATTACAATAAAAGTTTCCAATCAAACCTTGTTTAAAAAAAATGATTGACACATTATCATACAATTAGCAAAACATTGCAACCACAAGAGGACAAGATATGGATACCCTAAACAGATCAGAAAGTCGGTAGAAGGCCAGAATTCTAAGAACCCTTAAGAAATATGTAGGCATAAAGGTACCAGCATGAAGAGAACGAAGTAAATAACAGAGCCAGAGGAAATAATAAACCTAATTCAAACCCTTGGCCCAGCACAGAAAGTCCCCACCTATGGAAACCAGGAATATTCTAGTTTTTATTAATCAACAATGCAACGAAGCAGTGGAACGGCAGAGGGTAGAACACATTGGATTACCCCAAATTCAGCATTGACAAGTGACTGCACAAAATCCATTAGTTGAATCTTCGCCCACTCCATATGATGAATTGGGTCATCTGTGCGAGGAGGATGTCTCCAAGGGGCACCAAAACGTAATTTATCTTTTGGTATCTTCCCATTGTATGCATCAAGAGAAAATTTTTGTAGGAGTGACAAAGCCTTGTCCATAGATGGATTTACCACAGTTATCTACACGTAAAAATAAATGAAGTCACATAAATTACCAAGTACGAGTTACAAAGACAGTTGTGAAACAAATTGCAATAGTTTTCCGAAAGCAATGACCCCATAGGATACAAAAATTCAATGAATACAGCCATATAGAGACAAACCATAAACACCCATGCCGCTAAAGTTCTCCATATATGGAAGTATCAAAAGCGAAAACTTCTCCTTCAGCCTAATATTGTACAAATTTCACAATTTAGTTTATACTACATGTTCCTTAATAACAACTCATTTAACTAAATAAGGGTGTAATAGGTAGACTGGGCAAGAGTGTCCAAAACACATTATATCTTGGTAAAAGTTCTATCCACAAGTGACTACTTTCAGATTCAGAAATATTTTTTTAATGAAGGTATAAAATTTCAACATTAAGAACTTAAAAACGCCTATATGTCTTTATGCTGTAAATTTGATTACTAATCGGAAACTTAACCCCTTGTAATATCTGATGCTACCATTAGAAAAAGAGCTCAATCTTATGACAACAGACAGCTTACCTGAAAATAAGCCAAATAAGCATCCATTATATCCTCAAATGTGTTGGATATATGACCTATCATACTGCATAAAACAAAGCAGGATCAATACCAAAAAATTGGACAAAACGCGTTATAACGATGCAGCAAGTACTATAATGAACCAGTGAAAATTGATGATAAATTGATATCATATCCACAATCATGAACTATATTGAATAAACTTTGCTACTACTTCTATTTCAAATAGAAGTCGTTGTAGACAATGATATTGTAAAGAAAAAGTCAATTAAAACTATTAGCTTAGTCACTAAAAGTGGACCTCCATCAAACTTCCAAAACAAGCTACCTTTACAAAATACTTAAACCATCTCTCTACATTATACGGACAAGACTCTAGACTATCCCTTATTCAAATACTACATTTGTTTCTTTTCATTTGTCTATGTTACTCGATACACAATAATTAAGAAGGATAGTGAAAGGATGATGTAATTGCGATGAGGTGGGTGAAGACAAGGAAAGGAAACAAATGTAAGAAAAATATGTGAGACCAAATAATAGAAAAAGTATTGGTAAAATAGAGATATGTGTGACAAAAAAGAAAAAGTACCCCGAAATAATTGATAAAAACAGAGACGTGGATAAACAAAAACTAGTGAAAGGGAAAGGCGAACAAACAAAAAGAAACTGAAGGAACATGAAATAATAATGAGGTTGTTACATTACATAAAGGCCTCATTTATGACAGATTTTGAGTTTATTGAACTGTAAAACCCCTGTTACGTAACTTGTGAATCAATATCCATGGAGTCATCGCCATTATGAAATGTTATTCTAACATGATAATCGTTATTATCTTTTTGAAAGTGTATTAAGTTCTAAAAGGTCTGATATAAGCTTGAATTCAAATATATTTTCTATCAAAATTGAATTATTATGATAAAATGAATTTTTTAAGTTAATAATTCACATTGCAATGTCTATAAAACGAGTTGTAAGATGGTGAAGTGCTGCGACCGCAACATCACAACCTTTACCAACATCCGCGATTTTTTTCTATGCGAGGGAATAGCATGAACAAAACACCAAAGTAAATTTTTCAACATGTCAGACTTGATGCATGGTACTTCAGGCACTTGCAAGCAAAACACCGAGGGAGTATTTTGTAGTTAGCATAGGACATTTCATAAAGAAGAAAATATCAAAAACATCAGACCACACTTACTTGAGATAACGATTGCTTTCTTTAAGTGCATGAAGTTCAAATAAATGCCTTGAGTTTGCACCAAGCACTTCAGTAATTATTGTCCACTGAAAAGTACACCAGTTAGCATAATATGTTCTCAACATTGATAAAATTAATAGTAGCATTTATAAAAAAATGAGAGAGAGATAGAGCATAAGTTGTAAGTATCTACTCACCTCTGATGCACTGAAGTAATCGGGCACCATATGTAATTTACCTTCATTGGGTGTCCAACCAAAGGTCTAAGATTCAGAAAACATTGTCAGCATATAAGATATATGCAAAAATCTTCAATCAAAACAAAAAAGCAGAAAGAAATTGAACATCGTTTTCGGTGTCGTTATTCGTTTCACATTTAAACCTTACTATTTCTACAACTCTCATTAGCTGTTAGTGATGAAACACTCAAACACATAGAAAATTAACAATAAGAAAAAACCATGCAAATGGTAATAAGTAAAGAACACAACCAAACCAACTGTTGAACAAAGAGGTCCTGCAGTCTTGTGCTACTTTGTGCTGTAAAATTTTTCTTCAGCTTACATATAGGGTAAACTCATCAACTCAGAAACTGTAGAAACTAAAATGCATTATTTATCCAAAGTTTGCAATTTAGAACTAAATTTAAACTTCAGTAGGACAATTTTTAAGTGTATCCGAATTTCAATCCAACCTCCAACCTTGGTTTTAAAACGCATGCCTCAGACGAGCCTAGGCATCACAACTAATCACAGAAAAGATAACCTCGATTGGGCCCCTAGAAAAAGCGAGGTATAAAAAGTGCACAAAAGCACGCACTCCAGACACAAGGCATAGCACTTCAAGCGAGTAGATCTAAGTTACTTAGTTTTTCAGGGGGAAAATAAAACTTTCAATTGAGAAAACCTTCTTTAAGCTTCAAAAAGGAAATTTCCCCAAATATAGTTCCAATTCAACAAATATTTGAAGGTAGCCGATTAATCACGGCAAACTTTGTCAATTAAAAGTTTCTGGTGGTGGCATTCTCTGTTTCCAATCCGTCATTCCTAGTGGGTGAGTTTTCCTTCTTCCAGTAACCCTTTTTCTCACTCTGATTTTTCCTTTTGCAGCGTAGCCATAATTGTCCCCATCACACATATACCACAACACTATATGCAGGTTTGACTTTAATTTCACTTCTTTACAAGGACTCTCCTTCATGCCATAACTGACCCTATTTTACAAGAAAAACCTATTGTTTACCAAATTTATCTTATGTTGTAGGTCCATTACCAATCGCGAGTAGGCCATGTATAGGAGCTTTTTCCAGATAAGTTGCATTTTAGTATTTGATTAAATTTTATCCCAAGAAATGCACAAAAACTAAAAATAAAAAAGAAAATGTGGGCCTCGCCAAATAAAAGACTTGGCCTACGCATTGTGCTTTACCCCTAGGATCCAATAACCCTTTGGGCTTTGGGCCTCAGGGCATCTTGCGTTATCTAAAACAAAACTTTTTACTCCACTTTGGTGAGAACCACTTTAGTAGTAGGGCCATAATGTTGTTCAATCTTTAAGCTCTTACCACTATTTTACTATTAGGGAATTTTAATCTGCTTGATGCAAAATTCTTTGTTGGACAAACAATATTCAAGCAGCAAATATTGGGAATTATGAAAACACATAAAACTTACTTCGGAAAACAAATTATTTACAGTTTTAAACTGTGTAGTAATTTTGAGAAAAATTCACACTGCCTATGCTCAAAAAATGTTTAATTTTCCAATCATAATACTATATACCTCCCGCACCAAATTTGCTTCATAGGCAATTGGTGAACAAACCAAGAAAAGTGGGTGAAAGTCAAAGTGTGATAAGATAAAAAGATCTGTTAAATATATGGATGAGAATAAAAGAGTGTGGATCATGGTAAAAAAATAGATATGAGGCAATTTGGTGGGATGGACTAGAAAAGAAAGTGATGCAAGAATACATTTTATCTCAAAGTATCATAAACTCATAGCTAATTGCTAAAGGCTATTCAAAACTTGATTGCCATTGCAAAATGGGGCATTCATTCATACACAAATTTCAACTGAAACTTTTATTATGAACTTCTGTACATATTCAATGGAGCCAAAAATTTATATATAATGGTCTACAAAAATTGACTCGTTTAAATTAGTTCATGACGTATGCTTAATATGTGATATTTTCAATCAAAAGTCAATCAACAGCTTTGTTATCAGACACGGATAAGGTTGCATCATGGGAAAAAAATTCAGTAGCGGACGCATTTGCGGAAATGGTCGCAGTGTCGCTGAAAACAGCTATAATGGAATAATAAAGCAAATCGCAGCCACAAAAAGTCACATAAGGGGAGTTTTAAACTTATAATTGCTTTTTTATTGATAGACTACTATTATTATGCAATAATATGCACATAACTATTATGATTGCATTATATTAGATACTTTTGGTGGATAATTAATTAATCTAATCAATCATTGTGTTAAACGATTTAAATTATGAGTACCTATAATTAATGGGTATTAATTAAATTTTAACAAAATGTTATAATAACTTCTACAATATAGGAAGATACTTCCTCTTGTTTTTAATAGTTGCTACATTTCTGTTTTTCATGCTATCCAATGCACGATTTTAATCTTTAATATCTCTAATTTCATATGATAAAAATTCTAAAAAGTTAATATTAAGAAAATACCCATGAAGACGAATCAAACAAGATCCTACTTGACTATATTTTACATTATACATAGAAAACTATATATCAAATTAAGATCAATTGGTGAACAGTAGTTGCTACATGAACTGTAGCAATTAATAAAATCCGGAGGATGTATTAGAGGAAATTTTTCTATAACCACTTCGCGAAAACTAATCGTTTTAAAGGAGAAATATTAAACGTTACACATCACGTAAAAGGTCAATGCAACGTTCTGACCGTGAAAATTCATGCAAAGTTATATAACGATATTTAATCACAACAACTCTCAAACATGTTACACAACAACCGTTATTATAACGTAACTTCGCGAGTTTTTATTCCATGGGTTGCATACATATGAACTCCCGAACCCTACCTAAGTGGTAGCCACTTAGCATTGAGGTAATGCCTTTTTGTTGTTGGTACATGACGAAACAAAAAATATCTATCTGGTTCTTTACATTCCTTTTTGAGACATGACTTATGACTTGCGAGGATGAGAATGCCTCAAATTGACAAGAAAATATTGAAGCAGATGTTCCTATCTGGTCCAACGTGCACAAAACATTTAATGAAAAGTAGAATTTCAACAAGCATGTTCCTATAGTTTCCAACATGGGATAATGGCACGACTCGTGAGCAATAAGGAGGAGTGTGACAATACTATATATAACCAAGAGAAAGCTAGGAAGACTACAATTTAACAAAATACAGGAGGAAAAATACATAAGATCGATAGTTTACCTCCCGAGATATGAAAATGTCTGGAAATCCAAAGTCGATGTAGGCACGATAGGAATAGTAACTGAAAATTACCAATACTATTAGAACAGTAATATATAGAGGACAAATGAAATAGAAAGAGTAGTCACGGGAAGTATTGTTTAAAGTTTAAACTTTAATTATAAAGAAAACATCGAAGCATACTAGCATCCATGTGTAGGCATTAGATCTCAAGAAAAAGCTTCGGAATTTAAGGTGAAAATGTCCAAATAAGTTCATAACTCCATATACATAACTATTGAGAAAGGATCTCACAATCATCCCTAAGCTAAAATTCTAAAAGTGATTAAGCCAAAAAACACAGTGGAAACGCCTACAAGAAAATGTATATTTATACACAGCCTCAGGGCACTGACTTTAGTACCTCACTACCTCCAGCTAATTAAAGGATAGAGAATTCAAAAATTTATTGTCAAAGCATAACTACATGGGGGTAATATGGAATGAACTCATATAATAATTTTGTGTCAAGGTAAGTAAAGAGACAAGAGACAAGCAAAAAAGAAACATGCTGGGCTGAAGGTAATATTTACTGCAGAAAATAATAAAATAGTCAAAAGCTTTCAAAAGGCTTGCACTATTCAAAATGAGTTTGTAAACTTAATACATTTCATATAATCATTTCCCTCTTATTCCCATCTGTATTCATAGGCTCACATCAACCTTTTAACAAAATTCTTTCTGACAGAACATAGAAAAATAAAGAGTTCAGTTACAGATATTACTTTCTAGAAATCATCATATTCCATCAAGAACCTAGTTTGTTATCCATATTTGCCTTGATTAATAGCTTGCTTTTTCATTTCATGTTCATGTGCTTCTCCACAGAGTTCATTACAGGATAGGAATAAACATTCAATATATTGAGGAGGTGATTAATAAGGATTTTCTCAACAGGGATTGACTTGTCATTTTCTCCTAGAAATTGCGAGAATGTCTCTATCATACATCCTCTAAGTTCCTCACTGTTCATAATGAAAATTTTCATGATCATATTTTATGAGAGGTTCCCATGACTTATCATTAAAGCTAAAATGACAAACCAAAGTTCAATAGTTGGGATTTCAATATCCAAAATGCAGAGAAAACAGCCTACATAAGAGGTAGCCTGATACCAGCACATTAGAAAATAAACAAGCAATAAGTGAATTGACAAGAGGATAACTCATAATGATAGGCAGAAAGCATTGCAAATCCAAAAACCAACACAAGGTCACTAGAATCATCACGCTTTAAAACCTTGAACAGAAATCAACAGGAAACTTTTTCTCAGAGAAAACTTCACAAAGGGTTGATTCTCATAGAAAATAAGTAGATACACAAAGAGAACAAGTAAACAACACTTATAAAAAGAGTCCACTTACCTATCAGATGTCATAATAATGACAGGGAGGCACATCTCATTTGCACCCAAAGAAATAATTCTCCATATTAAGCTATCATGGTAAGTTGGTGCACACACTGTAGAATCATCGGTTGTAATTGCATTCTTCAGGACCTCTATATTGTTGAGCACAAGCTTCGGCTAACATTACAATTTACAGATTATTAAAATTGATTAGAAACTCAAACTCACATGTAGATACTAAAAGTAGAACAGTTAATCATCTGTCGATCATAATCTTGTGAAAGGAAACAAAAATTCTACAGAGACAACGATTGAACTAACACAACATTTAAGATTACCAATGCAAAAAATATGAACTTGAACCCTAGCAATGACACAACTATGGAATCCGTATGAGCCCACATTACACAACAAAAGTTTCACATACATCAAAATTACAAAACCGCAGATGAGAATCAAAAACAGTAACTAAAGTTATTTCAGCGAATCAGGGTAGTATCAAATAGAATCATAAATTCAAAGAATACCTGAAAATGATCAATTTCAGAAGCTGAAGACAACAACTCTAACAATAAGCCAGGCCAATCAGTGGCTGAAATCATTAGCGATCTCGAAAACCCGCCATTCCTATTCAAGTCAGCAATAGCATTGCTTCTCCACTGTTGCTGCACTCTTATAACCTCTTTAGCCAATCTCAAAGCCATCACAGCCTCTTTCAAATAAGACCTCTCCTCCACATTCATCCCTTTCAAACCAGCTAACCCCTCATTACTCTTCCCATCCCACCTCCCCGAATACACAAAAACAGCCCTTTCCCACAGCACAGACGCCGAAACCTTACTCAAAGCCCCGCCTTTTTTCGAACTACCAGAATTTGATTTCTCCAAAATAAACCTAAGAGTATTACTAAGACCATGCCACTTATTAAGCGTAGTAAAAATCTGACTAGAAGTAATTTGACCTAATTCAATCCCTCTCTCAGCCAAAGATTCTAAACATTTTTCCAAATGTGTTCTAAGCAAAGACAATGGAGGCGGCGACTCGGTCGCCGCATTCCAAGAACTCCAAGGAAAGGATTCACCATGAGATGGATGATGTTCCTTAATTGAATGCGCAAAATCAACATACCCTGTAATATGTGGACCTTTGTTCCAATTCTCCATTAAACCTGATAATCATAATCACAACAAGATTAATCAAATGATTCAGCAAACGATTAAGGAAGAAAACAGAATGAAAAAAAAGCACAATTACGTTCGAGAATTAGGGTTGTTTTGCCGACACCGCGAGGACCATGAAGAATAAGTGGTTGATGAACACGATGATGTTGAACATGATTGTTTAACACAGTCTCTAAAATTGGTCTTGATATGATTCTCCATGATTTACTACTTGTACTCGCCATTTGAGCAATGTATCAAACTTAAGAATCTCTGATACTTTAATGGCGATGATGCAGAATTAGGGTTTTTTGAAGAGTCTTTCAAACCATCAGCAGCACTAGAGTTGTAGTTCAGCTTCTATAATGGCTGGAAAGTGACAAGCCACACACCAATGTACTTTGCTGCTTTGCAGCCGCAAATGGAAAACACGGCCGGTGATAACTACATTTTTTTCACGTAACATGTCACATTTTATTGTAAATATGGGTTATAGTTTTGGCCGTAGATGATTTGTAACTATAGAGATTCATTTTTAACCATCTTGAGCTTCAGGTATTGGTGTATATTTGAATTATTGGATTGATTTTAGATTAGGTGTTTCGGATTGATTGAAAATCAGATTTTATATTCATATTGTATTTTACATAGTAGTAAATCATTATTGAAATCAGTTCAAATCTGATTCGATTGCAAAGTCGGATGAATTTTACGTCGTTGAATATGTTTTAAAGACCTTTAGCTCCAGGTAGTCACCGTGAATAAAATAGGATTGTTTTTGTTGGCAATGGTCTCGCTCTCTTGATTTCTTCCTAAACATTCATTTCTTTTTACTCCCTCCGTTCTTTTTTGATTGTCTTATTTGAAGATTTCGCACAAATTAAGAAAGGTGAAATTTTGGTAGATAGTGGGTATTATTTTATTAAGAAAGGTGAGATCTTTGTAGATAGTTGGTATTATTTTATTAAGAAAGGTGGAATCTTTGTTGATAATGGGTATTGTTTTATTAAAATAGTGGTGTAAATTAATAATTGTATTGGTATTATGTGAGAAATGAGAGTAAAATGAGGGATAAAGAGAGTATATGGAAGTTAAAACTTTCTAAAATAGGAAAGTATTCTAAATAGGACAGACTTATGAAACTGCTCGTTATAGTAATGTGGACAAACTTAAAAGAATGGAAGGAGTATCTGTTTGTATCATTTTGTTTTATTCTTCAACTATATATTTATTATCATATATAGAAATTTAGTATAAAAATGAGAGTTATTTCAAGGGGCATGACTCATGAAGAGTATAAACTTATGGGATTGTAGTAATACTTTAGAAACAATATTGATCATTTTAAGTTTTGTTTTAAACATTATTGCAAAAGATTTCATATAGGAATTTGTCTATAAGATAATTATAAATCAAATTAAAATAACAATTAATAATTAAAACATACACTTACGCACTTAAAATATTGAGTGATATTTAGTTTTTAACACTATTCACTTATTACTCTTACTTTGTATTTTATTCTTGATCTACAAATTAGAATATAGTCAGAGATCTTGTTTGTTTCGTCTCAATGCAAAGATTATTAATATCCACTTTTATAATATTTCATCATGTATAACAAGAAATATTAAATATTAAATAAGTGTATATTGGTGTTCAAAACAGACCCGATGACCCGATATACACCCGACTTTATAACCGAATCCGATTTTACCCGACTTTAAAATATAACTACAATTATGTAAAAACCAATGTGTACACAAAACCCGATTTTGAACCGACCCGAAATACTTGACGTAAAATCAACCCGATAACCCAAATGAACACTTCCAAGTGTATATATTAAATTAAATAGTGTAAAAAAGCAAATATCTCATTATCGATAAAGAGGGCATAAACATGATTTGTCTCAAAATATCACTTGGTCAAAGAAGATAAGGCCAATAAATCCAATCTAACTTTTATTTTCTCGAAGTTATAATCCAATTTCTCTCAAATGTAGGAAAAAACAAAAAAAGGAACTAAAAGGGGCAAAATCATTGAACACGTCATTGCTCTCTCAAATAAAAGCCCTAACGTACTTCTAATTCTACGCTCTTTCAGTCCGTATTTTTTTCATGATTTGTCAGAAATTCAAAATTCGAAAAATTTATCACCAAATTCCTCGAATCTCGTTCTTAATTCTCTCTTCTTGTAAATTCTCCCAATTTTTAGTTCTCCATTAATGTTCGATCTCATTTTTTCTTCTAAATGAAGGCACGGAAGTTGTTGTTGAACGAGGCAGTTGAGGTGAGTTTTGTTAATTGATTTTCTCTAATTTCGCATTTTATTATTTTAATCGAATTTGTCGCGATTTGCGAGTGAATTAGTCAAATTAGGTCATCGTAAACAAATTACGTTTTCGGTTTTGTGTAGATTTGTTGAACAGATTGAATTTGCATTTGTTCGGGATTTTGTTGACTGAAATTTGTCTTGGATTTTTGTAATTTTGCTCGTATTCTGTTGTGTTTAGGTGCAGATACTTTCATAGTTGAATATTGTGCAATTGCAGTATGTGCTTAGTGGCTTCTGTGTCCACTGTATCAATCATGGTTGAAGAAATTAGCGCGATTAGTTTCTTTTTTCTTTTTTTGGTTATTGACAAAAGATAGCTGTTCAGGTTGTGTTATGGAAAGAGGAAATTAACAAACGAAAATGAGAATTTTAGAATCTTAGAAGGACCTTTACTACTTTATTCTATAATTCAACATGTGAAGCCTGCTTCTGAGTATTGTATAACTATTTTGTTGTCCTATCAAGCAATAGAAAGACAATGTAAGAAGTAAAGATTAGAGAACATCATGGTTGATTCACATCAAACTATCAAATCCATAACTTTAGTAGGGAATTGAGATGGGATATGGAAGATGGGTGTTTCCTTTTGAATTTTGATTGGTTAATATGTTCTTCCTGGATGTAAGTTACCCACTGATATTATGAACTTATAAAGAAGAGCCTTATCCTTTTGTCTTGGGGGTTTTACGGGCAAAAATCAAGCTTCAGCAATAGAAAGCCAATCGTAGTGGACTTATTGGAATGCCCTTGTGTATCTGTCAATATGGATACTTCTGGTAGAATTTTAACCTATGATACTTCCATATATGAGTTGGATGGGCATCACAGATCTTGCTTGGAAGGAATGGTTGGAACTAAAAGAACTTGTTTTTTTTTTGTCACTTGTTCATAATCCTTCATTGTCTTGTATGTTAGGAGAAATTTGTACATCATCTCTTCTTTGCTCCTCTTTGCATTAATGGCTTCAGATGTTTTACTTTGTTGTTTTTGGAAAATTGGTAAAACTTGCAAAAATTCTTTTTAGTCCTATCTTGTCTATCCATTTATGACTCGTGAATCTTATATTTTTTGGGCTCTAAGCCACTGATGCATGTTTTTTTGTTTGCGTTTGAATCCAACATTTATGTGATTGATAGTAAATTACAATCTTGGGTATCAATTGAATTTAAATGCTAGCCTGAGTTACAACGGTTGATTTTAAATTTTTTGTATTAATGTGATTATTAGGTGCGACAACTAGAGGAGGGCTTGAGGGGATCATGGCATCCAGGAGTAGTTGTTGGTGTCTCAAATTTGTGCCGCCAAGTCATGTATGAAGAATTGTTGTGTGAATCAGGAAATTCCAAGCTCATAGAGTCGATACCTGCCACTGAAGAAATTGAGGGTCTCTACCAACGCCACTCTATCAAATTTAACCATCGAGGTCGCATTAGACCCAAACCTCCAAAACCACAACAATCTGTTACAAGTTCTAAGTTAACTCTTGGTGTTTGTGTTGATGTCTTGTACAGGGAAGCATGGTGGGAAGGAGTGGTTTTTGATTGTGATGAGGGTGCAAAGGAGTGTCGTGTTTTTTTTCCTGATGAGGGTGATGAAGAAGTATTTAAATTGGCTGATTTACGTCTCACTTATGTATGGGACGAATTTTCTGGTCAGTGGAGAGAAAGGGGTGCTTGGGTATTAGTGGACCTCGCTAAAGAGTACAAAAAAGATGGTCATCTATTTCAATTTATTAGGCGTGTTTGGTCCCGTTTGAATGTACATTATGGCTTTCGGAAAATGATTTCAGAGTGGACATGTGGTGCATATTGTGTGTGGAAAGAATATTTCAGGGATATTATTGATGAAATGACGGCTAAACCAAGAGGAAAGGGCATTTCTTTCCCTAATATTTCTCAAATACATATAGTGCAGAAAAGAAAAGGGAAATTGAAGAGGTCTAAGTTGCGCTTTTTAGATGCTTCTGTCCTTGACGGGTCGATGCAGAAAAGAAAAGGTAAAGAAATTAGTCTTTCGGTTAGAACGAGGCATATGTGTATGAGTGATGCAGAGGATTCTTTGGTTGGTGTTGTTAGTAAGAGTGGCTATTTGACTGATGGTCATTGCATGCGAAGGCGAAAAAGAAAAGATAAAGGAGTTCGTCTTTCAGTTAGAACGAGGCGTATGTGTATGAGTGATGCAGAGGATTCTTTTGTTGGCTCTGTTAGCAAGAGTGGCTATTTGACTGATGGTCATTGCATTCGAAGGCAGAGGGTGACTGTTGGACGTTCTATCACAACCTCTTGTCAAGAACAGGAAACTAAAGATGCATTAGAGAGTCCTCAGAAAAAGAAGGGTAATAAGAGTATATGCCGTGACTCAGTTTGCTTAGTTTGTCAGTATGGAGGGGAACTATTTCATTGTGATACGTGCTTGTCTTCGTATCATATGAATTGCATTGGTCTTGAGGTGATGTTTTTACCACTTGTATTCAATCTTGTAAAAGTCTTTTTTAAGCATTTGTTTATGTTTGGTTGTTGTTATTCTGCAATCTATTGTTTTTTTTGTTGTATGGGGTAAGTTTAGACTTTAAACGATGCCTTCTTTTAAAATATTAAGTTCTGTATGTGAGGTAATGCTTGGGAGGAAGAGTAATCATATTAGTGGTGAAACATAATGGAGATTCAAAAAGTGAGAAAAAAAGAGAAGGGGGATTATAATTTGTACAAACATAAGATTTTTGGAGTATGACTTACGCAACTATCTTAAAGGCATTTAATCATGCCTTACCCATTAATTTAGCATCATGTTGAGTTGTATCATCATGCCTTTGGCCCGTTGATAAACTTGAGCTTAGATTTATGTGTAATTTGAAAATGAATAGGTAGTCACAAATTTAAGTAAATCTAATTATGTGCCTGTACTAACAATGTTGGAGCTTCAATACATCCAGTTACTTCTGTGATCATTACCTCATTGCTAATGAGAATGTAACAAAACTCATGAAACATACGAAGTGGTTTCAAATATTGCAATTGTTTTTTCTAGGATGTTCCTTATCACTTTTTTTGTCTAGATTGTTTCAAGAATGAACAATGTTATGAAATTTGCTTTTTACTCTTATTTGGAATCGCTCTATATGATGTGTTGTACAATATTGAACTTGGACACTTATGTTGTGTTTGGATTGATGAAATTGGAAGGAGAAAGTGGGAGGAATTTGAAGGGATAGATTTTCTGTTGTTTGGATACCAATTTTGGACGGTGAGGGTATATGGAAGGGGAGATATTTGAAGGGATTGATTCCCTCAATTTTGTTAGTAATAAAAATCTCTTCAAAAGTGGAAGATTTAGAAAAACGTAGAATTTTAACTATCAAAGTTGGTGAAAGATCATGTTACCTTTGATAATTTTCGTTGAAAAATCAAGACGCAATAACTCGAGATTATATTTTGGATTGTACTCGCTGTAAAACAATTTTTGATTTCTAGGTCTTTCGATGTTTTGGAGGAAGAATGAGGGAGGAGTGATGAGTGTTCTTTCCAAAACTCTCCATTGTTGGAGTCTTAGAGATATGTTTACAATATATAGCATTTTGTCCCTGTTTTTCCTCCAATCCAATTCCCTCCCCTCATCTAGTATCCAAATGATCTTTCATTCACCTCCCTCCACCCCCTTTGATCCAATCGTCCAAACAAGTTCACACTTTTATATCCAAGATTTGAATAATATGTAAGTCTCTAGGGTGCTATTCAATGTTTATATGTGGTTTGGGAAACACATTTCATATCTACAACAACACTCTTCCTGGGCTTTCACCGATATGAAAAACAAAAGACTATTGCTGAGAAGAAAATTAGCTGATTTTTGCCGGTAGCTGTTAATTAAAGCATACATGTTTTAGGTTTGAAGCATAACAATAACTAATGTTTTGGGGCTTTAAATAAAAAAAGACAACGTTGTTAATTTTCATGACACTAAGATTTTGTTATTTGGTGGACCACATACACCAAAAGGCTGTATAATTCTAGTAGAAAATTACTTTTGCTCTGTTCAGATATTGCAAATTTTGATTTGATTTGACCATTAAAAATTTAGAACTATCAACTTCCTTGATTATGCTTATCTGTTGTCTAACAAGTACTTAGTGTATAGAAACTATTTCATCAACCATCCCTTTTTGAGGTATTGCAAAAGTGTTCTAGCGAGAGTGGGTATCAATGCTTTTCCCTGAAATATTTGATTAAACCATGGCTTTGCTATTGAATTTTGTAATGCCTTAGAGTTCACAAATCTCCTAATTTCTTATGTATGGTGCGATAAAAGGTAATATTTACTAGTTTTTAGTCTAAGGCTCTAAATATTTTGGATTTACCAAACTATTAAAATGGCCCCTGGGTTGTTAAATATCATTTAGTAAGGCACTCGTTGTGAGTGCGAGGTTAAGGATGTAGATGTAAGCCTATCTACCGTGCAGGACAACCTCTTCAAAGGCATTGGGGTAATTTTCTAATTGATTTTGATTGATTTGTTTTCTATAAATTATAGAATGATATGCCCCCCCACAAATGTCAAATACTACTTTGCAGTTGTTTGTACATTATTTTGCTGGTTACCAATGGGCATGTCCTTTCATTGAGTAATCCAACTCCTTGCAATTTTTGTGTAGTATGGAACTCAATTATAAACTCCTAAATATGATTTAGTTGCTGTGAAGACCATTGGATATGTATGGTTGATTTTGAAAACGTATGTGTTGCGTTGATGCTTGTACGTGTTGTGATGGGTGCTTGGCATGTTTGGATGATTGCTAGAACTGGTGCTATGTGCTGCATAGCTGCTAATTCTACTGCACTTCTTTGCTCAGCCGGGTAAACTATATGCGGGCCGTTGGATTGCTCGGGTGAGCATTAGCAACGACTTAACCCTTAGAAACATTCTACCTCCTCCAGATTTAAATGCTCGGGCAAGCACCATTTTTGCTTGGTCGAGCATGAGCCCTGTTTGCTTGAATAAATAAATAACCCAAGTTTAATTCCTTGGGTATATACATCATTCGTTTTTGTTTCAGCTGGATAGAGAGGTGCTACTTGGTATTTTAGATCCAAAACAACACTAGGGTTTTAGTGAGTAATAATAATTACTTGTAGTGCATGTGCATGTTCTCAAATAGTGACATTCTTGAGCTGTATTTTGTTGTATACACTAATTAATCTTCAATAAAACTTCTTTCATTGTGTCTTCTAGTCTATTTCTTGTAGGATTATTCGACTTAATTTTGTGTGTTGTCTCCAATTCCTTAATTTCTCTTTTTTGTTAATCTAATCAACTTTGCTCTAATAGTTACTTTGGGAATGCTCTTGGACATATTAACTTATAATGATTTACTGATTTAATTTTTTTCTCAATAAATTTATCAAATGTTTTTGATATAATTTGTTTACATTTGTTGGTCTTTCTATAGTTTTGCTTGATGAATTAATATATGTACCTTGGGGTAGGTTAGATTGTCTCATAGTTTGTCTTTTTGGGCTAGACACCACTCCCTAGATTTTACTATAAGCAAAATTGATCTTATCTTATAAGCTTTCCTACTATTTCTCAAACTGCCTTTTTTGTTTACCTCCTTTAGATTCGGTGCAATATGAAAGTCCTTTTCTTATATTAACTGATTGTTGTGGTCATCAGGAAGCTCATGCTGGAGAATCATTTTGCCCATCTTGTAAATGTGGCTTATGTGGCTCGGATTATTCTGATAATGATGATCAACTATTTACTCAAGTGTGTTACCAGTGCAGCCGCCGATGTGTGTTTCTTCAATTTATTGTTTTCTTTGTCTGTCATCAATATTTCAATGCTTGAAGCTTTTGCTCTTTATCTTATATAACTCTGACTTTGTAGATCATGTGGCTTGCTTGAACGAAGCAGGAACATCAGTTTCTGACAACTGTTTCTCGGACAAGTTTTGCAGCCGAAGTTGTTTTGAGGTATTCTCTTTAATATAACTTTTACATAGCAATAAGGCTGTTGTTAACTATCAGTTAAGGGGGTAAGTAACATGAATCGAGTCAACTAACTTAGGCTGCAGCGGGTTTAGCTGGTGGCTCTATAAAAATTTAAAATCAAAATAAAGGGCATAGCTTAAGCTGTTGGTTGATTTGATGTATATGTCGTTGTTTAAGCCAGATGTTTAAGCGAATTGCTATGGAGATATTAAAGATTGTTTGTTAGCCGTTGGCTGTTTATTAGAAAAAATAGACTAAAAACCAAAAGACAATGAAAAAAAGTAGACTAAAAACCAAAAGACAAACCAAAAAGCTAAAAGCCAAAAACCAGAAGCCAACAAAAAAGCCAATTACCAAATAGCTATACAATTACGTTTTGACTTTGTGAGGCTACTTGTTTCGTAGATTGATAGTTGGTTGTGGTTTCTTCATCTTTGGTCATTTTGTATAATCTGTTTTGCTAATCGCGATCATTTGGTTGGCTTTTAGATATGTGCTCGCCTTCACAAACTTCTACAGATTTCAAATCCAACAAGTAGAGAAGGATTTACTTGGACTATTACAAGATCTAGAAGAAATGATTGTAACGTACACAATGAACGATTTCATACTCTCATTCAAGTGTCACAAGTTCTAAATGCTTTTCACGAGTGCTTTGAACCTATAATCGAACCCCACACGGGGAGGGATCTGGTTGCCGATATTGTCTACAATTCTGGGTGAGTCCCCACCCCTTTCTATTTTTTGTACTATTTTGCCTTCACGTTCTCTTGCTTTTGTGGAGTTTTTTGTGTTATATGCTAAAACTGTATTGATGCTTTATTTTCTATTCTTTAGACAATCTAGAGCTATTTTCAATTGGCATGTTGGGTGTTTTTGTAAACTTAAAGCATTTCCTTCTAGTTGACTTTGATTAATTTTGGTGCAATATCTTCGTTATTTTTAAGCATGTTCCATTAACCTTAAACCTAATCACGTTTTCTTTCGTCTCTTTATACTTGGCTGTCTGCATACACTTTTCTTGCTATTAGTAAATTATATGCGTTTTGACATCAATTTTGTACCAATCAATTGGTTGATATGTTATCTACGTATAGGTGGTGTTTATGACAAGCAAAGGCCTTTGATGTTTTTGTTGGTAGTCCTCTGTTAATATATGGTGCTACATCCCTTGGTGTTTTCCTAGTTCCTAATATAATTCATTATAACTATAAGAAGAAAACATACATAGGACCCTTTTTCCTGTGGGAAGAATTGGCCTTATAAACTTTAATTGTATAATTATAAGATATATCTCCCCCTTTTTACTAAGTGCTCTATTTCTCCGCCGACATACTAAAGTAGAAACTATGTGTCAAATTTGAACTTTGAATCTACATGACTACATTTCAAAGCTTCTCTTTAAGTATTTCCACCGTTTCAAAATACTCAACATTTATTTATTGCACGTTTTCCAACACTAATTATGTTTTAAATAAAGATAATTAAACGTTGATAGTTGAGACTTAAGAACTACATATTCAGTCGATTCTAACAAGATCCCACTTAACGATATTTTTTTCTTTATATATGGATAAGAAAATCTGAGATAATGTTGGTAGATGAATAGTGTCAACTACGCAAATGTTGAAATATATTTTGAACCCTAGGAATTTAGAACCTTGATAAAATGCCATGGGGTTTTTCTTGTGATAAACTGTAGTTTAATCATTTTTTTAGTGCATAGTTAAAAAAGGAAATTTCTAGACATCTAATAATAACAGTACCTGTTTACTCCTCATAAAATTTATTGAAGTTAGTCTCAAAGACAATAGAGTGCTTGTATTTAGAATTATCATATGTGGATGTAGAGTGTGGCTGCCATATTATTTCTGTTTGTGTTAGAGTGTGTTATCTTCTTTATGAGTCCTTGTCCTTTATGGTCTCACCAGTCACCATAGTGCAAAAATGCGGTATTGTCGCAATTGCAGTAATGGAACGGTAACGTGAATGATGCATTGTTCGAAAGCATGAGATTTTCCTTGATGCGGCCAAAATGTGGTCATTTTTTTTTTTTTGAAAATCTTTACAATACGGCCGATGCGATGCAATGCAACCCTATTTTTGCACTATTGGGTCTCGTAATTAGTTTTTCTTGTTAATTTAAATTTTCTTTGAATTAATATAGTCCTTTGTAATCTAATTGAAAGATCCAATACCATTACTTAATATAACACTGCACATCATGGATCTGCTGAACAGTTTTGAGGAATGCAGAAACAATTTTTTTTTGAGCGGCTTTATCAAAGCTGGCACCTAGATTTGGGACTGTTTTAATGTGATAAATCTGAAATAGTTCATCTTATTCTTTTCCACATGGAAATGATTTGTTATATTCTTCATTATTCAAAGATTGTTCTCAAACAACTAAAATATTAACCCAATTTGTCCTTTACTTGATTGATCACCAATTCTCTGGTATTACTGTGCATTATTCATTGCATTTATAACAAAATCAATAACCATTGGGACTGTGAACTGGAGTGAACATCATCATGCCTTTTGCATTCTTTCTCACAAAGTTACTTATTTTAGTGAAATTTTTTTGATTTCATATTGTCTTGCAGAATGTTTTTTTGAAAATCTCAAAACTTTCCAGGGTTTCTCATGGTTCTTCCTCTAAATAAACATTATTTTGAAAATCTCTCTTATGGTTGTTAGAATCATGATCACCGTACAAGTATAATTCTGTGATTCCAATCAAGTTATACGATCAGATTCACAATTACCTTTTAACTAGCGAAAACCATAAAAAATATTAATTAAATTTAATCCTGCCATCTTCTATATTTTTTGTTATTAGTCTATTTACGTGACACACGAGTAATAAAACTTGATTGTGTATTTTTTCTTTGAGGCCTTTTAACTGAAATAATTAACAGGTTTTTCAAATTGTCATTGGTTGAAAGTTCAATGATATCTTGAAAAATCAGATAGTGTTTTGCAGTTAGCAGGATTCAAAATTTATAAAAGGTGGGGGCATGGGCCCCTAAAATGTGTAATTGCCTCGTGAACTGAAGCTTGTTCCTTGTGAGGGTTGCGTGCTTTGTGGTTCTGTTTGTTTGATATGTCAGCATATATTGTTGCTGTAAACATTTTCAGTCTTCAACAATTTTGCTTTTTACAGGTCAAAATTTCGGAGACTGGATTTTCATGGATTTTATGTAATAGCTTTGGTTCACAATGAGGAACCTGTTTGTGTTGCTACTATCAGGTGACTATTTGGGTTACGTAAGCAATGCTTATATCCTTGATTTCCAAGTGAGTGACTGATCTTTTGCTTGCATTTGGTCTTTACGTTGCTTTCAGAATTCATGGTCAGAAAGTAGCAGAAATGCCACTTGTAGCTACACGTTTCAAGTATCGCCGAAAGGGTATGTGCCGGCTGCTTGTTGATGAGCTAGAGAAGGTACGATTTGTCGACAGTCTTAGTTTAGTACTGCCTAGGTTTATCAAAATAATGATGTATGTTAGGCCTTCAGCCTACTAGAGATGCTTGTATCTTTTCTGCTGGTTATGGTATTTTTCTCATGAATCTTCTATTTATTTTCTGTTAAATTTTAGTGTTGTTCAGTAGCATATACTCATCTTTTGCAGATGCTTGTTGAAATGGGTGTCGAAAGACTGGTCTTGCCAGCTATAGCTCAGCTCAGTAATACCTGGGTTTCGTCATTTGGTTTTACTGACATGCCATCGCTTTTAAGGAAAGAATTGCTGGGGTATCCATTTGTTCTTTTCCAGGGAACAACAATGTTTCAGAAAATCCTCAGAAGATCGGCTCCAACAGGTATGCTACATTGCTACCTGAAAAGTATAACATAGTTTAGTTTGGTCTTTAGATGTTTTAATTGATTCATTAGTTTGGTCTTCTCCACTTATTTGGTATGGTAAGGACATTGCTGTAATTGTTTGGCC
This sequence comes from Amaranthus palmeri, assembly GCA_019776075.1. Lineage (NCBI taxonomy): Eukaryota > Viridiplantae > Streptophyta > Magnoliopsida > Caryophyllales > Amaranthaceae > Amaranthus > Amaranthus palmeri. The sequence continues at coordinate 640,293 of JAAKBH010000045.1, forward strand.
TTTGTAATCGTAGTTCTCAAATCAGAATTAAGATTTTCCCATCAACCAAAATTTACATCTAAGTACAATTTTGTTTGCTGTTAGTGCATTGGGTAATGGAATGTTGTTAGCCGATTGTATACATTCCTCACTGTAACGATTTTATCAAAACCACTTGTAATGCTCTAATAATTGTATCTTTGTTTGGTTGTTCTATCTAGATTCTTTACGAGCAACAAAAGAACTGCGAAGGACTGGACTTGCAGTAGTACAGGTATTATTTGAGCTCTGGAAATATTTGTGCTCTTTGGTTTATTACCTTTTGCTTTTTAGACTTTCAATACATTTTCAATGCTATCTTCTGCATTTTTACTGTTTTGGATATCAAATAAAATAATGTGACTGGGGACCAAAAGATATTTACTGCTCTTGCATGGTTCTTGATCTGTTATTGTGTACCTGCTGCAGGAAAACAGCCTGGAGCTTGATCTCAACAGGACGTTCAATCTACATTACAAGCGAAGACGGAAAGCAGAAAATACTCGTGAAAAGAAGAAGTCACTGATTGATGGAGCAGAAAGGCAGCATCACACATACAAGTGCGTATACAAGCGGCGTAGGATTCAGGCAAGTAGAAATTTGATTGCTAGCCACTAATCTAAACTTAAGTGAAAATTGTACATTAGTAAAGACATTATCTTAGCCAAAGCTGCCTTTGTCCTTTAACTTTTTGAAGAAGGCAAAGGGGGTGTGCTGAGAAGAAAAAGAGACAGAAAGCGTTTACGTTGCGCTTTATGATATAATAAACCATTTATCCATGTCTGATCCCACTGACAGGGATGGGCTAGAGTCTAAGACCCTACTGGACCGTAGGACCCTATCTTTTCAAGGTTAAGGGGCCTTTTTTGGACCCTGTGTTCGGGTCTAAAAAACTTTTAAGGTTGCGATTCCGGGTAGACTTAGACCCGACCCTGGGACCATCTTTTAACTTTTATTTTTTTGCTTGAAGAGTATAATTAGGGTTTTTAAAACAGTAAAGTAATGCCGCCTCTATTGTGAACTTTACTCCTACTCCTTCCCTCTATTCTAAGAAATCTAGGGTTATTAAATCAAAATTTCTTTCTAACATTCAAAAATCGGAGGTAAAAAGTATGATTGAAGGTTATTGCAGGCCAAATCAAACATTGGCAATTTAGATGAGAACAAAGAAGTTGATGAAGAAGGATTTATCAATGTAACTGACAAAGTAAGTACAAAGTCCACAAGTAAAAGTGGAAAATCTAAAATGAATAGACCATCATCTGTATGGCAACTATTTGACAAGATGATGTTAAATGGTATTTTGAAATGGGCAAAGTGCAAGTATTGTGGAGTTCAACTAACAGCAGGTAGTAATGGCACTTCACATCTTCACAAGTATGCTTCAAAGTCGTGTCCTGAAAGACACTTACGACTTACTCCTACTAACTAAACAAAGGATGATGGATCGAATTTTAGGAAAGATTGCTAGGAATATTCTTGCTAAATCCAACGGTGGCTTCAGCCTTCAGAAAGTGCTTTTTAGACTTTCGGTTAATTTACAATGCTATCTTCTACATTTAGTGTTGACTGGGGAGCAAAAACTACTTGATCCTCTTGCATGGTCCTTTGATCGCATTGTTGCGTACGTGCTACAAGATAACGGCCTGGAGCATGATCTCAACAGGACGTTGAATCATAATTAGAAACGTAAACGAAAAATGGAAAGTACTGGTAAAAAGAAGTCACTGATGGATGGATGAGAAAGGCAGTATCCCACATACAAACGGGCAGTAGATTCAAGCAGGTAGAAATTCCAATGCTAACCACTAATTTTACCTTAAGTGAAATTTGTACATTAGTACTGACATTATCCTGAGCCAAGGCTGCCTTTGTCCTTCAACTTTTTGAAGAAGGCAAATGGGCTGTGAATGTGATGCAAAGAGAAAGCGGTAGTAGTTGTAGTTGTGGTTATGGTTGTGGTTGCGGTTGCGGTTGCGGTTGCGGTTGTGGTTGTGTCTGCGCTTAATGAAATACTATTAATCGAAGTCTGATCCCACAGGCTACAAATTTTTTTCTGAGATGATTAGCTTAATGAAACTCATTTACTCCCTTCTGACTTGTAACCGTAACTTCAAACGTTTCTTGTGAATTTTAAAAATTAATATTTAACAGTGAGGTCTCATTTAGTCGAGCAATATCATTTAATCGAGTAGTATTATTAATGACAGATTATTTTCAAATTTTCACACTACTAAAACTCGTTGAAAAATATTTGTTTTTGTCCTTTGAATTTGCATTATTAATATTTGTATAAGTATTCAAAAAATAATAAAATTACGTGAATAAGATGTGTGATTATGAATACAAATTAATGAAACTGGTGAAATATAATCAAAAATCAAATCATTACAAAATAAAAATGAATAAACCAAAATATAAAAAATACTAATATTGGTAAATTTTTAAAGGCGAAAAGGACTATTCACTCATAATTAATAGGTTCGTTTTTTTTTTCGAAGTATAATTAATGGGATTGTTAAGATTATCTTTGTCAATACTTGTCGTCTTGTCGATACTCAATAGCAATGATCCATTGAACAGGGACTACTCATTCAAGGATGGATGCTAATTTGTAAACAGTTCATGTTAAGATTAAGGCTACCATTACCATTAAATTATCACATAATTAATGTAAATTATCAAAATTTTCTAATAGAGAATTTTAAGACAATATAAGTTTATATACTATTTTAATATTTTTGTGAGTATATTTCAAAAAAAAAAAAAAGAATCTTTTGCGATTTAAAATTGTATCTCCAAAGTAAACTAATTTTAGTGGGTAGTTTATACAATATTTAAGTTATGAAGCCTCTTTGACAAATTATTGCTGGTTGGTTTGATCACCTAGCTGTGTAAAAATTAATTGTTTATTAGAGAAAAAATGAATGAATAAATCAAAAGTCAATGAAAAAGCTACTTATAGTAAATTTTGGTCCTTTGACTCAAAAATTTGCTTTTCAGTTGATTTAAAAATCATTTATCGAATAATATACTTTTGATTGTCTGACCAATCAAAACAAAGTCAACGACAAACTAAAAAGCTAAAAGCAAATTAAAAGGCCAAGCAAAAAATCATTTCCAAATAGATCCATTGAAGTAAATCAATTTATAATGGTAAATTTCTTAGTAAAGATAATTCCCTTGAGACAATTGGGAAAAGGAAAATGAAGTTATCCTAACTAAATTTTTTTTTTAAAAAAAGTAAATTTTTCCTCCATTTCTCTATACATGTTATATTTAACTTTTTACGAAATTCAATTCATTATTTTGATTCGTCTCATTTATATGCATTATAAATATTATCAAAGTATGCAAATATACGATTTAAACAAAATTTTACTTACCAATATTTTTTCTTACACGTTAGCCGTAACATTTCCTTTCCAAGCCCTCTTCATAATTTTTATATAAGCAAAACATACCGGGTATAACAATAATAATTAGCCGTAATATATAAAATAAACATTAATAAAAAAAACTCTTTAACCATCGCACCATATGATGATAAATTTGCTTTTGCATTACTTGGAAAATTGTTGGCTGGCCAATTAAAAGGGACCACAAAAACGAAGAAGCATCGCTTTAGTGCAAGTGGCAACGAGCAAGGCTATGAATACATGCCCCCCCTCAAAACATTTTAAAGATTATTGATTGAATTTATTTTTTTTTTTTTGGATTTTTTGACATCTTATTTTTTAGGATTTGCTGGAATTTGTCATGATCTTTTGAGAATTTATAACAATTTTATTTTTATTGTTATAAATATCCAACAAATATTATAAGATTTTTCCTTAAATTTTGAAATATTATTCTTTTATATTTTTTTACTAATAGTTAGTCTAATTCTAAATATATTAATTATGTGATATTATTTTAAAATTTACTCTTTTTGTCTGTTTGAGTAGATAGAAGTAGCTAATAACTCAAAAACTTTTAAAAAACATTTAAACGAAATTTATTTGAGCTTTCCTATTTATAGATTAATGGTTGGAAAATTGACTTACCTTAACTTGAAAAGTTACCTTGCTTTTACTTTTTTTATTCTTTAATATTTGATATCTATTATATTCAATTTTTTTTTTATCTCATTTACAAATATATTCTTAAGGAAAAATTACTCAGAATAATACGACCTTTCATTGATTTTCCAAGAATAATACGAACTTTCAATTAACCACCAATAATACGAACTTTGACATGTATTTTCCGCTGGCATACATGACCTGTTTATAACCGGTAGTACAGGTCTTTTTTTGACCGTTGCTCAGCAGGTTTCAACCGGTAGTACGAACTTTCAATTAACCACCAATAATACGAGATGAAACCTGCTGAACAACGGTCAAAAAAAGAACTGCACTACTGGTTATAAACATGTCATGTATGCTAGCGGAAAGTGCATGTCAAAGTTCGTATTATTGGTGGTTAATTGAAAGTTCGTATTATTCTTGGGAAATCAGTGAAAGGTCGTATTATTCTGGGTAATTTTTCCTATTCTTAATATCCTATACAAACCTTTTTAATCCACTTATTATCTTTTAACTACTTAAGTAAACCAGAGTAATTAAATGAGTTTTCGTAGTAAATCCAAATAACTCAACAATGCCAATATTATATACTTTTTTCGTTTAACAATATTTGTCATGTTTAACTTTCGCACAATCTAATATAGTAATTTAATGCTTAATATCTATAATTAGATATAACAAAAATTTATAAAAATTTGCTATTAATAATCTTTGTATCAAAAAGAATTAAATAAGATTTCACTTGATTATATTCTAAATTATAAATTAAAATTTAATTACAAATTAAGAGTGTTGAATAAATATAGTATTTTGAGTAATTTAAAATGGTGGAAATTCTTTTCATAAGTAAAGACAATGACGATTCTTTAAGTGCATTAAAGGAATATGACAAATTAACAGCTATTGCCTATTGGTGTCCAAATGTTCATGTAAAATTGGATATTTTGAAGTGGATGGCCCTCACATAGAAAGGTGCTACACTAAAAATATTTGAAATAAATAATATTTTATCTGAAAAATACATACAATAAGATCCAAATCAAATTTATTCCAAATATAAGCGTCTGATACCCCAGAGCACAGGTTCGGGTCTGTTCGCACTTACTAAGTGCGAACAGTAATAAACTGGTAAAAAAAAATCAAGTGTTTGAATAGGATCAACATGCTGATTTTGATCTCATTGTATGCTGATTTTGATAAATAATCTTATTTATTTCAAATATTCTTTACACTACACCATTAAATTCTGAATCATGATAATTAGCCCATGATTAACTTGAGTCAAAAGTTGAACAAGCTCTCTCTTGAGAGACCGTCTATAGTATATACGCTTCTCAAGAGTCCAGCCCATATCTCCCTTTTAACCTACAAAACCATCAATCAGTTTTTCTTTTTAAATTTATAAATTGGGTCATACAAAAACTTGAGACGTCTATTGTATAGACGATCTCAAGTAAGAATTTGTGAAAGTTAAAAGGGTAAATACTTCCTTCGTTTCATAATACTTGCTAGTTGCTACTAATAGTGACATTTTCCCACACAATATGTCACATTCATTAGCAAATATTTTGAAACGGAAAAAGTACTTAAATTTTACACTTTATATTCGAATTAAAAATAAGAGAGTAAAGAATTGGATGTGTGACATTTGAATGTGTGACATTTTAATTATAAGGGTAAATACTTAAATATGATTGCACATGTTGAACTGTCGTGTCGTGTTATGTCATAGTGTGTCTTACCTTGTATCATATATATTTTTTTAAGTTTTTAAATTGTACAATTAATTTAAATGTACCATCTAGAGAATAATTCAAAATGGTCGATTAAATAAAAATTAATTGATTATTAGTGTTTGACTTTCACCACCTATAGGAAAAAATAATTTATTCATCTTAGCATAGTTTTATGTTCGTACTTGTTGTCATACTTCCTCCGTTACAAAGAGTAAGCAATATTACATTATAGACGGTTATATAGAAAATAATAGGATAATTAAGAAAAAGTGAAAAATAAATTTATGAAAATAACAAAGATGTCAACTAAAATAAAAATATTACTCCATAAAATATAAAAGATGAATTAAAATATAAATGTTGGATAACATATGAGACATAGAATCTATTTTGGTTCTATTTGCACTTAAAGTCAATAACCTTCTAGAATGAGCCTTATCAATGTACTCCAATTGACATTTTCTTCTAATATTATATTTAAATTTTTTTAAAAAATATTTAATTTATTTTTTTTATTTTATCTATATATATGTCCTACTACTTCATGATATTTATTTTTATTTATTTATTTTTAACATAATTTTGCTAGCAATGCCATGAACAAATTTGGTGGTATTTCAAGCCTTATAACCTTGGTGACTCTTGATATTTAATATAAGTGCAGCCGGTGTTATTAAAAAAAATAAATAAATAAAATAAATTTGGTGGTATTACTCCTACAAGAAATGTGCTCAAAAGCGCCAATAAGTTCCATCAAGATATGTCTACTTGTTATTTTTATCTTTTTCTTAAGAAAACATTGCCATTATTGTTTTAGTACTTATTAGGTTTGTGTTATCAAATTCGTACTATTTCTATTTATTATTTTATACAATCATAAAAAATAAAAATTATATTAATTTTCTTATTAATGATTGACAAAAAAATACCAAAAATAATCCAACATTTTCATGATTTTCCTACAATACTCTCATATATTGATTAACCATAAATAATCCCAACTCTAGAAGACATTCGCCTAGAGTAAACTTGGTAACCTGCTAATTATAGTAGTAATTCACCAAAAAAGTAAACTGAAAGTTAATGTAAAATTAGAGAAATTTTTTGAAAACTTTCATAAGAAAAAAAAAACCTTGCTATAGCAAGTTATCATGTTACCGATTTTACTATAAGAAAATATTTATCAAAATATTGATTATTCATAATTAATCAAAAGATAGAATTATTACAGTTATTATATTGTTCTTGTGCGGTTGTTGTGGAAGCTGCTCAGGTTGGGGCAGGGTTGGGGAGATCCCGTGCATGTGGGGGTTGGTAGGGGGTGGCCGACGGTGGAGAGATAAAGATGATGGGGTGGTGGGTGGGTGGATATTATTCATCATTGATCAAAAGTTGATATTATATAAAGAAAAAGGTAAAAGATTTTATTATTCATGGTAATTTTTCCTACGTTTAATTTGAATATTACCACTTAAAAACAAAAACTTAGAAGTTTATTTTGTTTTTTGTGGTTGTTTCACTAAATTACAATCATTTGTTAGTGTATTTATTTGAATTTTTTCTACTGCATTCCCACGAGAATCAAATATAAAGGTATTTAAAATTAATTTTGGTCAACATTTGTTTGACTTTGTATAGCTGAACCCAAGTTTAAAGTATATTTATAATAATATAAAAATTATTATAAATACAATACTTAATTTTAAGTCGACTCAAAACATCTAAATTAGGACTTTACTCCAAGCATATTTAAGATGATCATGTACCATATGCATGTAATTCACATAAAAAGTGTGATAGTGTCGGCCTACACTACACCTGATCCATTACTATATGTAACATTTTTTTTACGCAGTTTAATATACTAATTTAATTTTTAAAATCTGATCTAATTATGTATAATAAAAAATTACTATAGTTTGATATTAAAAATCTTTGCAATGACACGAATTAAACAAGATCTCACTTGACTATGTTTTAAATTATGGATAAAAATCTAATCATAAATTACGAGTAGTGAATAAATAGTAGGATAAATGGAGATTAATAATCCCAACTTTGCGTGATCCGCTCAAAACAATCCCAACTTTCGATTATTTTCTAATATACCTAACTTTGCCACTTTGTTGCTCAGAACATACCCTTTAATATGGTAACCGATTATAACAGAAAATATGCGAAAGTTGGGATTGTTTTGAGCGGATCACGCAAAGTTGGGATTATTAATCTCCATTATCCTTCTTATTTCCATGACAAAAAAGGTGATTTACCTGTTATAACCGGTTACCATATTAAAGGGTATGTCCTGAGCAACAAAGTGGCAAAGTTAGGTACATTAGAAAATAATCGAAAGTTGGGATTGTTTTGAGCGGATCACGCAAAGTTGGGATTATTAATCTCCATTTATCCTAAATAGTACTATTTTATCTAATATCGCAACTAGTTTGAAACGGAGGGCATTATTTAACATATAGTTGTCCATATGAATACATATCAAACTTATATCAAATTAAGCATGCATTATCTTATCAAATATGGACTAAATATATTTGACGTTAACATGTATGGCACTGATTAGTCTAATTAAAGGTATAAATAAATTATACATAATGATAGAATTATTCGAATAAAAATATTTTTTTTGAATTTGAAGTAGGCTAGAAAAAATCTATAAATAAAAAGGGAATTAATTCTTTCTTATATGTAACAGACGAAAATTTAATTTCTATCACAAGGATGAAAGGAAAACCTCAACTAATGAATATGTTGTTAAGAAAGTTTAAGGCATCATTAAATAGATAAAAGCTTCAATTACATATGATTGATTAATCATTAGTACATTAATTACCTATTTACACACTAAGCACAAACTAATTATATATTTACATAAGAAAAAAAGGAAAATTAAGCAATAACAAAGGCAACAAAAAAATAAAATAAAATAAAAAATTAAAGATAACTTAGGGATTATAGGCCTTACTTTCTCCATCTTTTTGAGTTTGTCCCTTCATATCATAAAAGTTCTTCATTCAGTCGAGTTGATGGCATCATTAATCATAACTTTCTTATCTTTTGTGACAAAAATATGATTTATTATCATATAAACTTCTTTAAATCTTGATTATAACTTCTATATGAGCGAGGTATAGAAGATGATCATGATGGTTTAATATAGTAATAGTATGCCATCATCCAATAACCCTCCACAAATCTTAATTATAACTTTTATAATTAAGAAGGATACATCGAGTATGATTGTACAACGATGATTTTCAAAGAAATAGAGGAAAAAAAACAATCATGTACTTGGGTCTTATCAAAATCTCTTTTAATAAGACCATGATTTGCCGTAATACAATCCTTTTAAACCTTAATTATTCATAGCTTTTATAAGCAGAATATACTGAATTACAATCATGATTTATAGAAAATATTTTGATTTGTGCTTAGTGATAGAGCATAAAATCAATCACTAGCTTATAATACTTAGGGTACTTAATCAACTATGCTTATTTTATTTGGAGTAAAATTGACTGTTTTCCTCTAATCCTCCCTGTGAAGAGAGTACGAGTATAGATTGTCCGTCAACTTCCCTCACCCAGACCCTGCTCTCGAGCTGATTTTATGTAGATATACTACTACTTCTATTATATTAGAGGCTAAAAAGATCTAGAATATATATATACTACTACTTACTTTAATTAACTTACTCCTACAATTTTCTTGAGAAGTTCATTCTTCTTCTTACCACGTGGCTGCGGTTGCGCTGCGAGGTTTGAACCACCAGGTCGTGGTGGCGGCGGGTTTGCGTCGCCACCATTTCCTTGGTTTGAGCTGCTCATTTTTTAGTGTGACTTTGATTTCGTATTACTTAATTTTCTCTCTTTTTTGGTAGAGGCCCGCCTGTTTAATAGACAACAGTCCAACACTATTTGATTATAACTTAAAGCAATTATTTGGCCAACTTTTTATTTTACTCCTCTGTCTTTAAGAGATTGCAATAATATTTATTTTAGTTTATTATATACTTATTTTTTCATGTAGGGTCGCTTTTGAAATTTGTGATGTCCGAGGTGATAAATTAGTTAATTATAATTTTTTAACGGCACGTTTGGTAGGTGGTAATAAACGGTGATAATGGGAATAAAAAGCTAGTGTAATTTTGGTTAAAAAATCTCTTGGTAACCTTATAGTCATGCTTGTCCAACTTCAATCATCACATTTTCTTCATGAAATTCATTTCAATACCACAAACCAAACGAACCGTTAGACCCTAGGCGGCCCTAACTACTAAATATATTATAATGAGCGCTTAGTATTTTTTTTGGCAAAAGTAAATTTTATAAAATGCTAGAGAATAGTAAGCCTTACAATTGAGATCAAAACTTAGGTGTTGCATGAGCGCTTAACATTAATTATTCAAGAATTACTTTTTTAATATTTTTGATTGGATGAGGCCAGAGGCACAGACTCCTCTTACCTCTTTTTAAGGCTCAGTAAGTCTCATGGGAGACGGTCTATTCTATAGACGGAATCCATGAAGCCCAGCCCAAAATATAACATAGTATATTTAGGGTTATAATAAATTATTTGGGATTATAATAACTTATATTTGGGGTTATAGAATAGTATATTCGAGGTTATAATATCTTACATTTAGGATTATAACATAATATAATTGATATTATAATAAAAAAAATCAGTTAAGGGAAATGGGCTGGCCCAATTTTGTGGTCTATCCTATAGACCGTCTCTTGTAAGATTTTGTGTATAAGGCTGACCCTATTGCTATATTTTTATTTTAAATAATGATTTGATTAGATATTATACTTCATATTCTTGTTCATACATTTTTATTTTTTTTTTTATGTTTTTTCACAATTAATTGACTTATTATTGTAAAGGAAGTAATTTTTTTTGAATTAGTGGAATAATTGCCCCACTTGCATGCACTATGTATTATTGGAGATCAAGGATGACCATGGCTGACGTGCCAAAATCACGTCACGAAATTAATAGTATGTGGTTTAGACAAACTTCGACCTATGTTCACCGATGAGAAGATAATGAGTTTCACTTTTTTGGGTATCAAATGAATAAACAGAAGGTCTCTTGAGAGACCGTCTATAACATAGACGACACTTTCAGCAGTCCAGCCCAACGGAAAATTCAGTTATTATTTTTGAAAAGTGTAAAAATGGGCTGACTCATTACACTCATCGTCTATGCTATAGACCGTCTATAGCAAGAATTTGTGATGAATAAAAAGCTTCCTCTTATAAAATTTTTTAAACATAAAAAAAATTATAAAATTAAAGAAATATTACAAGTTATATATCAATTGAAAAAAGACATAATATAAGAACCTTAGTATAATTGATAAATATTCATTTTAAAATTACATATAATCACTCTGGCACATTGAATATAAGAACCATTTATTAATTTGTGTTTCACAATATGCTATACCTAAGGGAGTTTGCATTATGTGTATTCCTTGGTATAATTGATAAATATTTAAGTTTGAAATATTTTAAGTATATTTTTTTTAACTGTGGTATCATCATCATCATACCCAGTGTTCCCGCACATGGATACTCTATGGCCAGGGTCCGGGGAAGGAAGGTCGACGGCGTCTCATACCCATAAGGAGAGGACGGTCATAAGAGTCCTTCGGCTCTATGGTATTATATTCATAAGTATAGCGTAAAATTGTCCAATCTTGTCTTATATATACGATTATGAAATTCAAAAAGATATAATAAAGATATTAATAATAAGTATAAATCATATATTATTATTTGAATTAACTTTGCATTTAGGAATTAAATTATAAATATAATATTAATAAAAGACAAATAATTAGAACTTTTCTTGCTAAGAGAGTGTAAGAGGCAAGAAGAAAGTGATAATCCCTCCTATTCAGCCTAAATGTCTCATTTAGTTTTTCACACTTGCGGAGGCAACAGTTTAACCTTTAATATCTCAAATTATTCTTAACTAAAAGTTATAAAAATCTGATATTAATAATCTTTAGTATTGAGACAGATCGAACAAAATCCCACATGACTATGTTTTAACTTATAAATTAAGAGTAAAATATAAATTAAGAGTGATGAGTAAATAGTGTCAAAAAAGAACATTTAGGCTGAATAGGAGGTAGTATACATAATAAAGTAAAGGAGCTTCAGCTTGCTTTGACCTCAAAATTAAATATACTTCCACCGTTCCACAATACTTGCTACATTTCACTTTTTTACGCAATCCAATGCACAATTTTGATCATTAATATCTTAAACTACACTTATCTAAAAATTATTAATATTTAATATTATGAAAGTATGCAATTAGACGATTCAAACAAGATCTCACTTGACTATATTTTTACTTACACATTAGTCGCAATATGTAAAATAAGTTTGAACGATGAATAGTGCACAAAACCGAAATGTAGCGAGTATTTTGGAACGGAGAAAGTATTTTACAAATGTAGTGGACTATAATAGAGCGAAAGGATTTTGCAAAATACAAAATGAAAAGTACAAGGTTGTTGTGATAGGGAAAATGCTAACTTTATGAATTTTGGTTATCCTAATAAATCTAATGGGATCATCCAAATGAATTTGATGGAATTGAACGTGATATTCTATCAATGTGGGACAGAAAAACACACATCGGTATATGACGTCCTAAAGCTTATAAAGTTAATGTCCAAAATTATTTTTCTTGTAGTGTTTGGTGATGTGAATCTAAGGCGGCATGTGAATATGACGAGACTAGCTTGGCACGCTTGCACGCATAATCGCAAACTTTCGTAATCTATAAGGGTGATGATCTCAACTTTTGTGTTTATGAAAAAAGCTCTTTATTATGGTGGATAATAATATGTGTCATTTTAACAAAAACTTAAAGCTTTTACGTAGAAATGCATAAACCTTAGAGTCACCATGCGGATTAAAAAAATGTTTGTCTATCATGTGAAAAAGTCAAAAACTTAAATTCATCAGTCGCAATTTTTATAATTTTTGGAAAATAAGAGATTGTGCCATATACCTTAATCTAAGATTTTGTTTGCATATGGTTCGCTGTAATATATGGCTAGTTGTGAGTAACAGTGATCAATTACTTAAATTGAGTGAAAAAAAGTCATTCCAACAATCACCCGTTGTTACCAACAACGAACATAACCATACCTCAAACTTCGACTTTTTTTTATTTTTCTTATTTCAAAATTTTCCTTTTTAGCTCATAATATCTCATGTTGATTATTGCAAATAGTATTCATTATGAATATTTCATTTTACATATTTGCTCATACCTATATGTTGTATAATCACTAGCTTTCTACATTAATTAGTCCTCATCTTTGGTGTTCGTTAGAGGGGTCTTTAAGGGTGTTCGAGGTGATCAACCGTCACAAATCTCCTCTTTCTCCCGTATATGAAAAAGTTAATCAATAAATAAATATATTAAGTTTATTAATAAAATAAATAAGTTCACTATAATTAAAGCGCAAAATAAAAATTTAGCACAAGGCCTTTAAATTTTTCAAGACGGCTCTAATGGTGTTGTACTTTTACTTGGTTACTAATGGTGAGCAATAACTTAAGTTATAATCAACAAATAAATTGCTTATAATTTGTTTTAGGATAGGATAAAATAAATGGAGCAAAAGTAGTAATCCTACTTTAGCTTTGAAAATTCAAATGTCATTATCCAACTTTTAAAAACGCTAAAAAAAATTAAAAAAAAAAAGCTAGCGTGAGTGTTAACAGTACAATACTGAATCATACATGATGAAACCGGTTGGTGGGATATTTTCATAAAAAAATTATAGCTAACTAAAAAGATAATAAAATTAAGAAAATGAGCTTAAACAACTTAAAAAAAAGAAGGAGATGGGATAATTTATCTATAAATTGGATTATTTAGCAACTACAACATGTAAGTTTACTCAATTTCAAATAAACAACCGCAAACTTTGTTTTTTACTAACTACAGCCTCTAACTTAACAAACATGACATCGAGACAGCCAAAATGCCCCATTTTAACCCCATTTTTTACCCATTTTTTGGTTGTTTTGGTTGTCTCGATGTCATGTTTGGTAAGTTGGAGGCTGTAGTTGGTAAAAAACAAAGTTTGCGGCAGTTTATTTGAAATTGAGTAAACTTAAAGGCTATAATTGATAAATGATCCTTGTAAATTTAAAAGAGGTTTACTACTAAAATCAATTAGTAATAGTAAAAGTTATTCATCAAGTTTATAAAGTTACATTTATATGATCTTTTCTATCTCATATAGGGAAAAATTCACATGTAATGATAAACAATTTAGCAAAGATACGTTTCACATGTAATAATAAACAATTTAGCAAAGATACGTAATAAGAAACTGTACTTTTTCCGTTCTATAATACTTGCTACATTTTAATAATAATGCTATTTATCTCTAATTTTATTTCGTTGATTCCGACTTATGCATAAAAAACAATATAGTGATATGAGATTTTTGTTTTATATTAGTCATAAAATCAAGTTTTTTAATACCCAGTTTGTTGGACATTTAGTGTATAATAATATATACTACATAATAATCCTGAGTATTTTAATCACCAAGTACTACTAAGGTAGTGGGACTAAGTCCGTATTATATCAATTAAAGCTATTCTAAATAGTGGGACGATATACGTATTAATTTACGTGGTCCAATTAAGGCATTATAAGATAAGACAAGGAAAAGAGCATGGGGCGCCTTGTTTGGCTGACAGCCGACTCGGCGGCACCCCAGGAAGAGCCTTAGCCGAGTCGGCTTTTGCTCTCTGGAAATTGGGATTTTGGTCAGAACATAAAGCCGAGTCGGCGGTCCATTTGGAGGACCCATCGCCGACTCGGCGTTCTGGGTCTGGAAATGACCGTTGCCTTCTTCCCGTTTTTCTTTGAGTTTAATGCCTTGGATACTCTTGATTATGCTCTTAATTCTCAGAGAATAATTATGTAATAATGCTCATGAATGTCCTAATGCCATTCAATTGCATTGATGCTCATGATCATCAATAAGATCATGAATGGTGATGAATGTTATAGGCTCCTCTATTGTGTATAAATAGAGGTCCTTGGTTGAGAAGCAAGATACACCTTTTCTTACTCTTCTCCTGATTTCTAAGCTTTTCTCATTTGTTCTTTGCATACAAAAGAGTAATTAACTTTTGTTAGTGCATTTCCACAACTTGTTATTCCTCAAACACATTGTTATTGCTTAATACAACCTAAGTACTAAGGTTGTGTTGTAATCGATTGTATCTCGTTGTGAATTTCCAAACAACAACCCAAGTACCTTTGTGGGGGAAATATCACAAAAGGATAGTGAGCACACGCCTTCGATTTGTATCAAGTTTCCGGGTGACGTTCATCGTTACACAATAATCTTCAATTTACTTGTTACATTGTAATCGTCTTGTAAGTTTATTTTTGTCATCAATCAAAGGGGTTTATACAAATTCCCGAGTTGTAATTTGTATTGCATTATATACTTTACGTAATAATCTTTTGTGATACCTTCACCGATGGCATCAATGAAGGACTTTACATCTAACTTCGCTAAGTTAGAAAAGTTTGTCGGCGTCGATTTTAGACGTTGGCAAAAGAAAATGATGTTCATGCTCACTACTCTCAATGTGGCTTATGTCATAAGCTCACCAAAACCGGAGGTTGCTAAGTCGGATGATCCGGAAACGGTGATTCCGGAATCGGAAATTCTTGAACAAAACCGGAAGAGGTCAAAGTGGGAGAATGATGACTTTATTTGCCGGGGTCACATTCTCAATGGCATGCAAGATGCCTTGTTCGATATCTACCAATACCATGAGTCCGCAAAGGAATTATGGGATGCTTTGGAGAATAAGTACATGGCGGAGGATGCGAGCTCTAAGAAATTCCTAGTAAGTAATTTCAATTCGTATAAAATGGTAGAGGATCGCCCTATAATAGATCAATTTCATGAACTACAAAGGATGCATGCTAACTTAAAATTGCATAAAATTGAAATTGATGAAGTGTTTTTGGTTTCAAGCATAATAGACAAATTGCCTCCTTCTTGGAGGGATGTTAGACATGCTTTAAAGCATAAAAGAGAGGAGATTACACTCTCCGATCTTGGGCAACATATCATTGTTGAGTCTAGCATTCGGTTACAAGAAAACCGGAAGGATGATAATCCTAATGTCCCTACCATTAACATGGTTGGGGAAGGGAAACCACAATCCCGTCCCGGAGATAAGAGGAAGAGATGTGACTCTTCAAAGGGGAAAGCTACTAATCCCAATGCCGAAAAGGCATGTTGGGAATGTGGAAAGCCCGGGCACCGAAGGAAAAATTGCTTCGTCTTGAAGAACAAGCAAAAGAAATCCAAGGGGAATGGTCAAGCTTCTACAAGCAAGGGACCATCCACTCAAGGTAATCTTGCAACTTTTGTTGAAAATTCTAATATGAGTTTTTCTACTATGAATACTAATATTAGTGGTTTGCAGGATGATACTTTGGCTTGGTGGATCGATTCGGGGGCATCGAGACATGTTTGTAATTCTACACAATGGTTCAAAACCTTTAACAAGGTTGTTGATGGGGAGCATCTCTTCATGGGAAACAATGCACCTATCAAGGTCCAAGGCAAAGGACAAGTTGAATTGTTGTTTACTTCGGGGAATCTTTTAGTATTAAGAGATGTGTATTACACACCCGAAATAGGTAGAAATTTAGTCTCGGGTCCTATATTGAATCGATTGGGCTACAAACTAGTGTTTGAAGCCGATAGGTGTATTATCTCCAAGAACAATTTGTTTATTGGGCGTGCTTATTTATGTAATAGTTTATTTAAGTTGTCATTAGATTTAAATAAAAATGCTATTTGTAATGTTTCTACCATGAATGAAAATGATGATTTGCACTACTTGTGGCATGTTAGACTAGGACATGTAAATTTTGATAAAATTTCATTTATGTCTAAACATGATTTAATTCCAATGTGCAATAAAATGTCTAAAAATTGCAAAACGTGCATGCTAACTAAGATCACTAGAACACCGTTTAAAAGTGTTGAAAGAAAAACCGAAATTTTGGAATTAATCCATAGTGATCTTTGTGATTTTCATAGTACACCGTCTTTGGGAAACAAAAAGTATGTCATAACTTTTATAGATGATTTCTCAAAGTTTTGTTATGTTTATCTTTTGCATTCAAAAGATGAGGCTCTTGAATATTTTAAGATTTACAAACAAGAAGTAGAAATACAAATTGGTAGTAAACTTAAAAGGTTAAGAACCGATAAAGGAGGTGAATATTATGATCCGCTTTATTTTAATTCAATGGGTATAATTCATGAAACAACCGCCGGTTATGCACCACAATCTAATGGTGTGGCGGAGAGGAAAAACCGTACTCTACAAGAGATGGTTAATTCCATGTTATCCTACTCGGGTTTGAGTGATGGATTTTGGGGTGAAGCAATGTTGACGGCTTGTCACATTCTTAACCGAGTTCCAATGAGAACGAATAAGGAAACTCCTTATGAACTTTGGTACAAAAAGAAACCAAACTTAAGTTATCTTAAGGTTTGGGGTTGTAGGGCCATTGTAAGAGTGCCCGGCAACAAGAAAAAGAAGCTCGGTGAACGTGGGCTTGAGTGCATCTTTATAGGCTATGCTATTCATAGCAAAACCTATAGGTTCTATGTTATAGAACAAAATGACTATATATCGATTCATTCGATTATAGAGTCAAGAGATGCCATTTTTGATGAAAATAGATTTTCATCATTGAGTAGACAAAGACATCTACAAAGTTGTACCAATGAAAGTGTTGATGATAGTCAACAAAGTTCACTTCTAGATGTTGATGAAAGTCAACAAATAGATGAACTTGATTTAGTTGATCCTATTCCTAAACGGAGTAAGAGACAACGGAAAGCGAAGAGCTTTGGACCGGATTTCCAAGTATACTTGGTTGAAGGTGATAGAAGTGAAGTATCTTCTAGTGTTCCATATTTATATAATGTGGAAGGTGACCCATTGACTTATAGCGATGCTATGGCATCACATGATAGTGCTTTTTGGAAAGAGGCTATCGATGATGAGATGCAATCCATCATGGGAAATAACACTTGGGTGTTAGTGGATCTTCCTCCGACTTGTAAACCAATTGGTTGCAAGTGGATTTTCAGAAAGAAAATGAAAATCGACGGTACTATTGATAAATACAAAGCCCGTTTAGTGGCTCAAGGCTTTAGACAAAAGCACGGTATCGATCATTTCGATACATATGCACCGGTTGCAAGAATAACCACTATTCGGTTATTGGTAGCGTTAGCTACGGTCTATCATCTAGAAATACATCAAATGGATGTTAAAACCGCATTTCTATATGGGGAGTTAGATGAGGAAGTATATATGAAACAACCCGAAGGGTTTGTTTTGAAAGGACAAGAACAAAAGGTGTGTAAACTTGTCAAGTCTTTGTATGGACTTAAACAAGCACCTAAACAGTGGCATCAAAAATTTGATGAAACTATTTTGTCCTTTGGATTCAAGTTGAATCAAGCCGATAAGTGTGTGTATAGCAAGTTTGATAGCCATGGTAATGGCGTTATCATTTGCCTATACGTTGATGACATGCTTATCTTTGGAACTTGTATAACACAAGTCCAAGAGACAAAAGACTTTTTGTCTAGATCCTTTCAGATGAAGGATATGGGGGAGGCTGATGTGATCTTAGGTATTAAGATCATAAGGCAAGGGAACCGTATTAAGTTAAGTCAGGCTCACTATGTTGAGAAGATACTTAAGCGGTTTAATATGCTTGATAAAGCGCCGGTCTCTACTCCCATGGAACCGGGTATGAAGTTTGCAAAGCATACCGGTCAACCAATTTCACAATTGGAGTATTCAAAGGTCATAGGATCTTTGATGTATGCTATGACGAGTACAAGGCCTGACATAGCATTTGCGGTGGGTAAACTTAGTAGATTTACTAGTAACCCAGGTCCCCATCATTGGATGGCGATAAGGAGAGTATTAAGATACTTGTTACGTACCAAGGATTTTGGTATTACGTATAGCGGAGAACCTCCTATTTTAGAAGGTTATTCTGACGCTAGTTGGATCACTAATGAAGAGGACAACTCTTCTACTAGTGGATGGGTGTTTGTTTATGGGGGAGGTGCCATTTCTTGGTCTTCTAAGAAACAAACATGTATAGCCGACTCTACGATGTCAGCTGAGTTTATCGCTTTAGCTTCAGCAGCTAGTGAAGCTGAGTGGTTGAGGAATCTCATGTATGAGATACCTTTGTTACCTAAGCCAATCTCACCGGTGGCGATTCATGCGGATTGCATGACGGCTTTAGGTAGAGCTTATAGTCAAGTGTATAATGGTAAGTCTCGTCATATTGCTCTAAGGCATAGCCTTGTGCAAGGACTTATCATTAACGGGGTCATAACTTTTGACTATGTGAACACTAAGTTCAATGTGGCGGATTCGTTTACGAAAGCCATGAATAGAGACTCAATTGAGAAAGCCTCAATTGAGATCGGTTTATGTCAGTAAAATCATTTGGAAAAGCCCAATTCACACATGAGTAATATCGTGTCTGAATTCAATGTGGTAAAGTCCTCTTGGTTTTTGTTAAAGCAACTCCTGCATGACCCATCGTTGCTTTGTACCGTGATGGAATAAGGTAGTCGTCTTGAAAGTTCTCGAGATCAAGAGTTGAAGAGCTCTTGATGTTATATCCACGTCACGGGGATATGTTTTATACGTAATGAGAACCTACCTATATAAGTTTGAAGTGTGGCCGCTTCAAGTAGTCAAGATTGGCATAATGACTATGATAAACTTATGAATAAGATACGGACACGGCCTTATAATGTGTCAAGTTAATAACTTTGTGTTATTTGTTTTGTGTGTACTACATCTTCAAGTGGTTGGATGAGTCGATTGATTCAATTCCTTATGGAAATCAACTCTGGCTCGATCACTTGTTAAGTGTGTTGTACTAGGCGTTAATTCAATCCGTAGGGATATTAGCGTTGATGCATGAAATGTATTATGAGTTTTGGTAAATGAGAGGCTTATTATACCCAAAATGGGGGAGGATTGTTGGACATTTAGTGTATAATAATATATACTACATAATAATCCTGAGTATTTTAATCACCAAGTACTACTAAGGTAGTGGGACTAAGTCCGTATTATATCAATTAAAGCTATTCTAAATAGTGGGACGATATACGTATTAATTTACGTGGTCCAATTAAGGCATTATAAGATAAGACAAGGAAAAGAGCATGGGGCGCCTTGTTTGGCTGACAGCCGACTCGGCGGCACCCCAGGAAGAGCCTTAGCCGAGTCGGCTTTTGCTCTCTGGAAATTGGGATTTTGGTCAGAACATAAAGCCGAGTCGGCGGTCCATTTGGAGGACCCATCGCCGACTCGGCGTTCTGGGTCTGGAAATGACCGTTGCCTTCTTCCCGTTTTTCTTTGAGTTTAATGCCTTGGATACTCTTGATTATGCTCTTAATTCTCAGAGAATAATTATGTAATAATGCTCATGAATGTCCTAATGCCATTCAATTGCATTGATGCTCATGATCATCAATAAGATCATGAATGGTGATGAATGTTATAGGCTCCTCTATTGTGTATAAATAGAGGTCCTTGGTTGAGAAGCAAGATACACCTTTTCTTACTCTTCTCCTGATTTCTAAGCTTTTCTCATTTGTTCTTTGCATACAAAAGAGTAATTAACTTTTGTTAGTGCATTTCCACAACTTGTTATTCCTCAAACACATTGTTATTGCTTAATACAACCTAAGTACTAAGGTTGTGTTGTAATCGATTGTATCTCGTTGTGAATTTCCAAACAACAACCCAAGTACCTTTGTGGGGGAAATATCACAAAAGGATAGTGAGCACACGCCTTCGATTTGTATCAAGTTTCCGGGTGACGTTCATCGTTACACAATAATCTTCAATTTACTTGTTACATTGTAATCGTCTTGTAAGTTTATTTTTGTCATCAATCAAAGGGGTTTATACAAATTCCCGAGTTGTAATTTGTATTGCATTATATACTTTACGTAATACAGTTTTTATAATTACTTACTATTATTTAGTGAAGATAAAAATATATCTCTATATTATATGTATAACAAACTCTAAGCATTGAACAAATTTTTATACTATTTTAAAAAAATAAAAACCTTTCATATAAAAAAATTATAAGGTTAGAAATTTGAATTATAAGGATTAAAGGGTAATGACTAATGTAGCATCGATCATATTTGACATAACTCATAACTATTGGAGCGGTTAAACAAGTTTATAAGATAATGTCATAAATTAATCTGATTAGCTGAATAGTCTTGCTTAATTTTCCATTTTTTTTATGATTAATGTATGTATATCATCATCATCATACCCAGTGTATCCGAACATAGATAAATCTATGTTCAGGGTCTGGGGAGGGAAGATAGACGGCGTCTCATACCCATAAGGAGAGGGCGGTCGAAAGAGTCCTCGGCTCAAGAATATTAATGTATGTATATATATTGTAAATATATCATTATATATTTTATATAATTATATATCAATAACAAAAAATATCCTTATATACTATATATCATAAAAAATATATAGCTTAATACTAATTCAAACAAGTATTTGCTGATATTCTAGAAAGAAAACATAAGGATAAATAAATAGAAAGATTGATAGATAAATGTTCATTCTGGTCATCAGGTTGATTCTAGGTTATATATTTCAGGTTAGTTTGGGTTGTGTATCTATGTTGGTTTAATTTTTACATAATTATTTATCTACTTTTTATATTGGGTTTAATCAGTTCGGTTACAAGTTCAGGTAAATGTAGGATTATCGAGTTTGTTTTGAACACCTCTAATAGATAGATAGACGGGTTATTGATGTTTACAAGAAAAATTATTATATTATTATATAAGATAAAGGACAATATAGTCTTACAATCATATTCATATACAATGATACAACCAAAAACCAAAGAAAGGAAAAGTCTATGGAAAGAAAATTCAAAGTTCATAATACACAAATGGTGTAGTTTATTTTTCCTTGTTTAATGCTTCTTTTGCTTCATCTCCCTCTTCATTCTTCTTGTTATCTCTGAATTAAATGACAAATAATTAAAAATTATTAAAAAAAATCAGCTACTTAACATTGACTTAGATTTGATGTCACGACAAAAAATTTAGCTTTTTGCGATATTAGATTTAGTGGCATTAAAAAGATACCATTGATTCATATTTTTGATGCAATAATTATTGATTTTTATTTTAAGTCCACCATAAAGTGATTTAACGATACTTAATTTGGTCTTTAGTGACATATGTAATTGTCACTATAGTCTATAGCGACATTTGTGAGAAATTTCACTAGATCTCATGTCCCTAAAAGCTTTAGTATGACTTTTTAATATGCTGTTAAAGGGTCTAATAAATATCACTAAATCCTCTATATACACTATAAGGAATTTGAAATAACGACATTTAAATTAAATGTCGTCAAATATATCCAACTAAAAGCAAATTATGTTGTAGTGGGTTTATAATTAAATTATTTAAACCTTTTTGATAGACAAATCTAGTTAAATTAAAGCTAATTAAAATATAGGAAACATTCAACGATGAATTAATTAATAACAAGGCCCATTAAGTTAACATAAATTATTAATATAATACAATTTTATTGTAGGGCTCGTTATATTTATATGAGTTAGATAGTATAACTAATATAAATTGTGAGAATATTATCTTTCTATTTCAATGCCATCTTATTTAAAAATGATTTTTTTACAAGAGTAACTATTTATATAGTACTAGGATTATACCCGTGCCTTGCACGGTTAGGGTACTTCACTTTCATTTTTTATAGATTGTTTGGATTCATAACATGTAGAATTTTGACAAAATTTAGCAAAATCCCCATATAGAACCTTATATCACTTCTTGGACATGCATGATAATAATCAATTAAGCATTAGCAACTTTATACTAAATGTTATCATAATAGATAAAGTGCTTATGATGTTATCACAAGTGATGCACTTGAAAAAAGTTTTATGATTAGATATTCGCTCTTGAATTGGATATTAGAATTAAATCTTAAAAGGGTATAATGAAATTGGTGAACTCGTATGTTCTTGATAACAATTGAAGTAGTAATTGAAAAATCTTCAATCGTACCATATGATGTTGTTACATGTGTGTTTTGTTTGTATATTACATACTATAGGTATCTTTGATGACTCATCAGTTGTTGTGAATTTATAAGATAAGATTGCATAAGTTACTCCTAATGTATTATTATAACTTCATTTTTCAAACTTTTCACTTTCTCTAGTAAACTCACATTGCATTAGGAAATATGAAGGGATGGGATAAAAAATAATTACCTTATATCATTTAGTCTTACATGAATTTATGGGTTAGATTAATATTCAAATATTAACTTTAATATGAATTTGAGGAGTTTATATCCTCATCAATTACAAACACTTAAAATTGCATTTTAAGTGTGACACTTGGCACAACATCAACATGCTTATAAAATGCATTATAACAGTGACACATGGCATAAGTGATTTTGAATTAGTATATTGTATGATGTGTTTCTAAATCTTATGAATTATACTCATTAATGGGCCCCTAATTCCTAATTTGACACACTAAGCTTATCATTTATTACTTTTTCTATTCTTTTTTATCACATTAATTTACAAAATTAAATAGAAATTAGTAAGCAAATATATTTATAGCTTGTTTTATATTGATTTTGATTATATTTAGTAGAAATGTATTTCTTTTGGATGAAGAAAAAAATGTCATTGAATCCAAAAACAAAACAATACAAAGTACCAAAAAACAAGAGATTCATCACCCTAAAATCATATTTCCTCCAATTCATTTCAGTTGTCTCATTTACTTTTTCACACTTGTCGATGTAATATTTTGACTTTTAATATCTCTAATTATGCTTAAATAAAAATTATGAAAAGTTGATATGAATAATCCTTACATTGAGACGAATCAAACAAGATTTCACATGACTATGTTTTAACTTATAGATTAAGAATAAAATATAATTGAAAAAGATTGATGAATACTGTGAAAAAACAAATAGGACAACTGAAATGAATTGGAGGGAGATATTAGGTGTTATTTTGTTCATCCTATATAATAAGATGAGATAAATAGAGAATTTACCGTTTTTATAGCTAGATCCACTTAAAGGTTTTGGGTTTTTTCTTTATTGGAGATTGAATATCATTTTTTAAGATAAATGTTGGGTAAGTTTAACAATAATTTTTCTCATTCACTCAATCACTCGGTCTACCTTATAATAAAATTTTAAAAAATAAAAAAATAAAAAAATAAAAAAAGTAATTAGGAGATGATGACTTACTTATTAAAACCTAAGGCATCCCTAACAATGTTGTTCTTCTTCTCCCCACGCGGCGATGGAAGTTTCGAGAAGTTGTCGCCGAATAGTTTGTTCTTCTTCTTCTCCGGCGGTGACGCCGACTGCTCTGATGATGAGCCGTCATAGTAACCACCTTCTTCCGGTGACTTTGAGATTTCTGCGTTTGGGGTAATATTGCTCATTTTTGAGTTACTCTTATTAATTTTGTAGGAGTATTATTATTTAATTTTAAGAATTTTCAACACTTGATTTGCAAACTTGAATGGATCTTGACTTTTATATAGAGAGGCTAGGAACAATGATATTCACTTAAATATATATATTTTTTTATACTAACTCCTATTCGGCCTAAATGTCCCGTTTTTTTGGCACTATTCATTCATCATTCTTAATTTGTATTTTACTTTTAATTTATAAGTTAAAATAAGTCATGTGGGATCTTGTTTAATTTGATTCGTCTCAATACAAGGATTATTAATATCAAATTTTTAAAATTATTAATTAAGAATAATTTGAGATATTAAGGGTTAAAATATTGTCTCGACAAGTGTGAAAAATTAAATGAGACATTTACGAGTGAGTAATAAAATTAGTTTATTGACTAAAAAGTTAATATGACATCTTGGTACGAATTGACAAAACGCAAATACATAATTGAAATCAAATAATAATCTAAATAATTATATTCATGATCGTGGTTGTACATCTTCGCAGATCTTTTTTTACATCGTTGTTTGATGCTACTTTCAACGTGGAAAGTCTTTCGATCATTTGAAGTAATTTTGATATAGAATTGAATCTAATAATGTTTTATAGATGTAAAATTGACGTCTTCCATAACACCGCAATTATATCTTCATTAGTTAACAAATTAACTTATATCATAAGAAAAATCATTTATAAATTATAATCCGCAAAGTTTTGGACATTTATAGCCTCAAAGATCAATACTTACAACTTACAAGTTATGATCACTATAAATCGAAAAGTGCAACTATTGTAAGTATGGTTCTGATGACCAAATTTATAAATGAAATACTAAACTTGTTTTAATTACCTTTAACCTTCCCCATTACCTAACCCAATTAACCCTAATTTACCCATACTCCAACCCTTTTTACTCCCATAAAGTCTTTAAAAGTCGGTATGTTAACTCAAATAAATAGTACTCCCTCCGTTCCTATTTGATCTTCCTATTTGGATTTTTCACAAAGATTAAGAAAAATAGAATCTTTGATAGTAGTGGGTATTATTTTAATTATATAGTAGTTGGAAGTAGTGATTGTTTTGGAATTGTGAGAGAAAGAATAATTAAATAGTAGTGTGAAGTAATGATTGTATTGAAAGTATGAGAGAGAAACTAATTAAATAGTGGTGGGAAGTAAGAAAAGTGAGGTTTTAAGGGGTAAAACCGTAAAAGTGATATGAAAACTTTTCAAAAATAGAAAGTATTCTAAAGTGGAAGAACTTTTGAAACTACCCATTATAGTAAGGTGGAAGAACATAAAGGAACGGAGGGAGTATCAAATAACTTTAGTCGTGAGTTTTTAAAATTCTAAAAAGTGGATATTTAGAAAATAT
Source organism: Amaranthus palmeri (assembly GCA_019776075.1). Classification (NCBI taxonomy): domain Eukaryota; kingdom Viridiplantae; phylum Streptophyta; class Magnoliopsida; order Caryophyllales; family Amaranthaceae; genus Amaranthus; species Amaranthus palmeri. Next base: position 666,195 of record JAAKBH010000045.1, read on the forward strand.
ATATTAAGATAAATATATTAAAATTCCACATGAATATGTTTTTTTCATCTAGATTATGAGAAATCATAGTCAAATTTGACATTAAAATATTTTTTATAATTTTTATTTATTTTTCTTGATTTTCTCTCATATATCTCCCAATTTCCCGTAAAATATTTTTAATATTTTATAATTTTTATTTACTTTTCTTGATTTTCAGTATTATAATCAGTATTTGAGGCTATTTCATTGAGAGTTGAAATAAGAGTAATTAATATTTATGGACTAGCTAGGTCATTCATACTAGTCAATTACTTGTATTTGGGAGGGAATGAAATGAAAAAATAATGAATAAGAAGCTGTCTTGAAAGTCCTATTCTAAGAATAATATCAATAATTAATTCACTTATTCACTATTGCTATCTTATACTCCCTCCGTCCCAAAATTATTGTCCACTTTTTCATTTTAGGTAATCCCACTCTAATTGTCCACTTTTATTTTTTGGCAAAACTTTTTACCTAAATACCCCCAACTACCCCAACTTATATTATTTAGTAATACCCCACCTATTACCTTTTCAATTATTATATTCACTTAAAATACCCCACTACTATCTTTTCAATTATTATATTCACTTAAAATACCCCACTACCACCTTTTTCAATTATTATAATCACTAAAAATACTCCACTACCATTTTTCCTTATTTTGCGTGCCCACTACAAAGTGGACAATAATTTTGAGATGGAGGGAGTATGATATTGACCTAATATTCTAATTAAGAATTATGCATATAATACCTTATATTAGTCATTTTATTTTGTTTTTAATCTCAGGAAATTGAAATTTTCAAGCACATAAATTAAAAAAAGAAAATTAAGGTTGTTCAAAAGTAGGTTTAGACTAGTAAAATAGATCGGATTGAAATTAACCATTTTGATTTTCAGGTGTTTAACATTTTTGGTTTTGATTTGGTCAGATTCATAATCCAAGCTTGAATCACACCAAAATGGACAAATTTTACATTTCATCACGAGGGAATTAATATTTATTATACTATGTACTGACGTGGTGAAAATCAAACTGTTGTCACAAAGGTGAAAGGAAAAAATTTTAACTATTAATTTTTTTTTTAGAACGGTGAAAGTTTTCTTTGCTCCAAAACAAAGACAAATACAAGTACTAAGTGTTAGAGTATATAACATATCTTGGGGCCTCAACCACCAGCTTAAGTTTTTTGGTTGAGTTGGTTCCTTGACATGGTATCAGAAGCCAGGGTGACAAGAGGTCACAGGTTCGAATCTCAACCACCCCTCATTTAAAGTGGAAAATTTAGCGCCATGTATGAGGAGGGCATGTGCTGCATCCACACTTCTAGCCCAAAGGGCTCTCGTGTGAGGGGGCGTGTTAGAGTATATAACATATCCTGGGGCCTCAACCATCAGCTTAAGCTTTTGGTTGAGATGGTTCCTTGACACTAAGGAGTAGAGCACCAACCACCCTGATATTGTATCAATATGAAAAAAGGGTTCATCTTTTTGGAAGGGTTGCCCCAATTCATTCTTCATAATTTTCGGTTTTTACAAAATTTATCGATAGGTAATTCGGTATAATTAGTAAACGTTTCAAATGATCTTATTTATAACCGCTCAACATAAGATAGTCATAAATTAATGTTTAAAATACTCATTTTTAAAATTTTAATTAAAGTCATCGTATTAACTTGTGTTACTACTTCTACATCAAACCATCTTAATTATAAAGAACTAGTATTATACCCGTGCTATGCACGGATTGATAATACTTGTTTTAATAATGTTAGGAGTAATATTGATGTGTTATGGATAGTAATAGAAATTAAATTAAAATTGGTGTAAGAATAAAAATAGTTTATTGCAGATTAACAATTGTGAGACATGTAGACGGGTATACAGTTTAGAAATTACATAATTCCTTTTATTATATAACAAAATAATTTACCTCATCATCATCCATCAAGATCATGTGTAACGCAGTTCCTTTACCTTGTCTCTTACCCATATCTTCCATTGATTTCCATGTATAAATGACTTTACCCTTAATTTCGAATAAACCCTTTGATTCTTTAATTTCTGAAAGTTTTTTGAATGGTAAACTCATTTTTACATCAACAAATAAATAATGTTTTATAAATCCAAAACTTTGAAGTGATATCAAATATTATCAAGGAATGAGTGTATATTTATATTATCAAGGAATGAGTATATTTCATCTAATATCTTTTTTCTTAACAATCTAGAGAAAATTGAAAGGTCTAAGTTTTTATTGATTTATTTTAATTATTAATTAAGATATTATTATGTGCAATTAGGAGAATCAATTATTAATAGAGATATTTGAAAGGTTTAATTTTTTATTGATTTATTTTTATTAATTTTTACAACCATCTTTTGATTTGAAAGGTCTAAGTTTTTATTGATTTATTTTAATTATTAATTAAGATATTATTATGTGCAATTAGGAGAATCAATTATATTAATAGAGATATTTGAAAGGTTTAATTTTTTGTTAATTTATTTTTATTAATTTTTACAACCATCTTTTGATAAGAACAACTTCATTCACATTTACTTCACATCATCATCATATATATCAAATTTAACGTAGATGCCAAAATGAATGAATATGAAAAGACTTCTTTTGCATTAGTGCCATTTGGCAAAAATGAATATGGAGATGCCAAATGGCAAACTTGTTTTTGAAATACTATTATGTATGATTGTGCGCACTTGAACATCATGGGGTAATGATGTTTAATTATTATATTTTTGAGCGGAATATATTGAATATAATAATGAATTAATGATGATTGGAAGGGTATTTTCATTGATCATATAGAATTTATGAACGAATTATAAACAATTTCTAATTATTTGCATCTATATCTAAAACATACTACCTCCTATTCAGTCTAAATGTCTCATTTAGTTTTTTGGCACTATTCACTCATCACTGTTAATTTGTATTTTATTCTTAATTTATAAGTTAAAACATAGTCATGTAGGATCTTGTTTGATTCGTCTCAATACAAGGATTATTAATATCAAATTTTCATAATTTTTAATTAAAAATAATTTAAGATATTAAGGGTTAAAAACTTAAAATATTGTCTTGACAAGTGTTAAAAAACTAAATTTTCATAAATTTTTACTCGCTTACAGTTAGGAACACAATTTTAACGCGAAGGACCGGAGTTTATACCTTGCTAATGCACCACATATCATAAATTTTATGAAAACAAAACGCATGATATGCTTTTGTCGAAATGAGAAGGTCTTAGTAAATAATGGTTATTTGTGAGATAAACAAATTTCTTTTATGTGGTAGGATTTGATAGGGTGAGAGTTTTGTTATTTTAATTTATTTTTTTGTATTTTTTTTATTGTTATTATTTTTTTATCTTTTTATGATAATTTACAAATCACAGTGATTGATTAGGAATTTTTGATAAACAATTAAGGTATTGTCCATCTTCTTCAAATTCATGTGATGTCAGTTGACTACACTGACCACATGTTGTATTCGCCATTGATTTAAAGTGATCACTTATATAAGTTATAACCTTAAATGATACTTTACAATTTTAAAGTGATCAATTAAAAAAATATAGTTATATAAGCTTGTATCCTGGTAAGACAATGAACAATCTTATACTCTCTCCGATTCTATTTAGTTGTCACATTTTCTTATTTGGCAAATTCACATCAAGTGTCACATTTCCTTTTTTGTCAATCTCTTTTTTAGCTAAACACCACCCTTAATAACCGTGCCCAAACAAATGAGACATCTAAATAGAATTGGAGGGAGTATTACACTATGAAGAATTTAATTTGATGATGACAATGTTTAAATAGTCATTCTTTAACTTTCAACTTTAACTTTTTTATAAGGGTGAAATTGACTCAAATTCAAATTTTATTTGTCAAACACTAAATTTAAGCCTATTTTCGATTTTCAAATAAAATCATGCTCTCAAACACTATGTATTTGAATTTCCTACGCTAGATTTATCGTTATATGGTCATATTGTTTTAAAATTACATTAACTTAAAATGAAATTTTAATTTGATATGAAAAGACTTAATTAATTACGAAATTGTCAAACACAAATTATTATATGAAATGATCTTTTTGTTAAATGTGTTTCATGTATGAGTTAAATAGTCCACCTAATAAAAATATAAGTATATAAAAATCTTTATTTTGAGATCGTCTCATGAAAAAGTGGATCTCATAAGAATAGTTGTTTGCCAATGGCAAAACTAGGCGTCTAGGCCCAACTTGAGGTTAAGATGGGTAGGTGTACAACTTACAAAATGACTAGATTAGCGACCACTAAGTGAAAATTTGTAATGAATAAGATTATTTATCAAAAAAAGCATATAATAAGATCATAATTAAACTTATTTCAAATATAAGCGCCTAATACCCTAGAGCACAGGTTCGGGTCAATTAGCAGTTATTAAGTGCGAACAGAAGCAAGCTGGTCAAAAAAAATCATATGTTTATTCGCACTTGGTAACTGCGAACAGATCAAATATGGTCAACATGTTGATTTTAAGACATGAAGCTATTTGCACTAGTAATTGCGAACATGTGCGGGAACACTGGGTATGATGATGATGATGATGAATTGCGAACATGTTGAAAAACTAAAACAGGCTGTTAGCACTTTTTTTTTGGAAATTGTTAGCACTTACTAAGTGCTAACAGCTTGTTTCAATTTTTCAACCTGTTCGCACTTACTAAGTGTGAACAGCCCAAACCTCAGATTTTGAAACTACACACTAAATTTTAAAATAAGTTTGATTTTGATCTTATTATATGCTTTTTTTGATAAATAATCTTATTCATATCAGATTTTCCCACTAAGTGAGTATATATTCAACTATACGTTCCTTTCTTTCAAAATGTACACTATCCATGGCCCATGGGATTTTTATTCACCCCATATTTTATACTCCCTCCATTCTAAAAAATAGAATAAACTACAAATGGGTTTTAAAATACATATTTTTAAAAAGGGTTACAAGTTGTATAGTATATTTTATAAGAAAGTGAGGAAAAGTATGGATAAAATGAAAAGGTAAATAAAATGTATATTCTACTATTTCATTCAATTTACTTTATTTTTCATTTTAGTAATTTCTAATGTATTTATCTCATTTTTATTTTTGGATACCACTTTATCAGTTTTACATGCTATACTCCCTTATTTCTAAATATTATAGTAATTTAACCCACTTTGTCCAACTCTTTAATTTCCGCACTAAAAGCAAATGAGATAAATAAGATAGAAATAGATAAAAATTAAAGAAATTAGTTATCTCTAAAAATAAAATTAAGTCAAATATAATAAAATAGACTAAAAAATAGAAGTATGAGGCTAATTATTTTAAACAGGTCAACCCCTATGCATTATCGCCAAATTCTATTGGTCATGTTTAAGACGAATGTTGAACCTATATAAGAAGTTTAATGAAGTGGCGGCCGAATAAAACGTCATTTTAATTCGTCCCACTTAATTTGCATTATTTATATTTTAAATAATGGTTCACTATTTACTTTGAAATTCATTCACATATTTTAACTTTCTTTTAATTTCATCGATATAATTTATTTTCTCTCTTCAATTATTACCAGTATCCACCTTTTTAAAAAAATTATCAACTTTCTCTTTACATCAAAATAAAGGAGACAGAGGGACCGATGGAGTATTATTATTTTATTGATTTTGAGTTGTCACATCCAAATTCTCCTATTCTTGATGTAGACTTTTAGTATATGGGATAGGAGTATATTTTTTTCAAAAGCAAATTTAATAAAACAAAAAAAATGTCTTTATAATACTTTTTTTGAAACATAGTTATAAATATTAGAGCAGATCAACTTAAGTTTAAAATTCATTAAAAAACAAATATAATCAATAAAATGAAACAAATAAAGTATTATAACGATTGATAAGTTCCCTCAATTAAATATCGCGACAATTACTATGATATTGATAGAAAGTTTTTTTTTAATAAGTCTTACATATTTATAAATTTGCAATGCTTGAATATAAAAACATTAGTCATTGCATTTAATAACATAGCAAGTTTTATTAGAAAAAAAAAAAAAACCAAGCTTAATATAAGTTTTACCGAATATCTACTCAAAATTTACAATATGTATGGGATAATTTTATAAAATTAGAGGAATATATAGATAAAGTATAAAATAAATCAAATTTAAGGCTTCAATTATCCAAATCTTATCCAACTTTTTTTTAATAAGTGAGTGAGTTATATACTACATAATAAAACATTTTTAAATTAAATTTTTAAAAGAAAAACCATAATTAAAAAACTAATTGAGTATTTAAAAAGGGAAAACAAAAGAAGACAAGATTTTTTCTTTGTCATTTAATTATATCACTACTCTTACAATAGAACTAACATGGACCAAACATTTTCCATGATGATCTCCACCTTTTCGTACTATAGCTTACTTTAGTCTAACATTTTCCTCCCATTATCCCATTATTATTTCCGCATTATCGTATTATTTTTTTTATATATTGCGACTAATGTGTAATAAAAAACATAGTAAAGTAGAATTTTGTTTAATTTAAATCATCTAATCGCATATTTTCATAATATTAGTTTTTAATAATTTTTTAATGTGTATAGTTCAATATATAAATAATCAAAATAACATATTAATTAAATTGCGTAAAAAGTCAAATTTAGCAAGTATAGTGAAACGAAGGAAGTATCACACAATAATAATTACATTTACTCTGAGTATGGCATATGGGCTGCGCAAAAATACACAAAAGCTTTTTAGGTTCTAATTATTTTTATATTTTTATTAGTAATTTGAAATCTATAAATAATAAAAAAAAATTAAAGTAAAATCCCAATAATGTAAATTTATATAAATTTGTGTTTGAGAATCCTAACTTAATTAAAAAGGCCCTATACAGTCTAGTTCAATGCATATGCTTAGAACCATCTCTGACTACGAAAGACTACATAACACAAATAACATAACACATTAATTAAATTATTTGATATACTATGCTTTTGTATTTTGTACCATATATATAATATATTACGTATACAAATTCTTGTCAGAGACCATCTTTAATTGGTTAGCCCATTGTAGATAAAATGTAGGAAATAAGTTTTAATGAATTGAACCTTAGAGACGTCTCTCAGAAAGACGGTCTCTCAGGAGACTGGCTGAAGAAAGAAAACACAATCATTTGTGACTACTTCTTGAATCCAAGCTGTAGGATGTTCTTCATGATCTTATTCTTCGTTGGCCCACGTGGCGCCGGCCAGTGAGAGAAGGAGTCGCCACCCGTTGGCGGCGGCCTCGGCTTCGGAGGTGCATCTTTGCCGGAATTTGATGAAGATGATGGTTCTTCATTGCTCATTTTTAGTATTTGGTTATGGATGAAGGGTGTGTTGTGTATATACTCGCTATATGTGGAAGTAATTTAATTTTATAATTTGGCTATTCAAATGGACGATATTTATATAGTAGGGACTAGGGACTAGAGGGAGTGATGTAGTAGTTTTTAAAATATTCACACAATTGGTGGAATCCTACGTATGCATGATGACGTCATATTTCAAAAAAATGTTCATCATATTAAATATTAATCGAAATAAAAATAAAGGTTGGACTTTATGAGTTTAGAATACTTTCTCAATTTTTATTTTCATCATGTTTACTTTTTGCATAATATATAATTAACTTTTAAGCATTAATATCTCTAATATGCATTATTAGAATATATGATAAAAAAATTTACATTAAGACGATTCTAACAAGTTTTCAAGTGAATATATTATTTCTTCTATATATCTCTCAAAAATCTTAATTAATTGAAATTCTCTCTCCTTAAACTGAAATATTCTTCTAAATGAGAATAATATTAGAGAATAGGCCGGTTTATTAATGTTAAAAAAGTTTAATTTATTAAACACAAATTCTTGCTTAGACGGTCTATAGCATAGACGGGTGTAATGGTCCAACCCCTTTTTACACTTTTAAAAAAAGTAACTGAAATTTCCATTGGGATGGGCTGCTGAGAGTGTCGTCTATGCCATAGACAGTCTCTCAGGAACCTTCTATTTTTAAAATAAGTTGACAAAATGAAATTTTATACTTCTTAGACTTTAAATTCGTTCATTCAATCAAAATAATCATTCTAGCTATGAAAATAATCAATCCATCATTAACTATTTTGAATTTTTCAGAAAAAGTCTTGCTACGAAAAATAAGACTACAAAGTAAATATTTAATTATTAAATGGAAATTAGTAGGCCCTTTCTAACACAAGTTTTTTTGTCACAAAATGATCAGTGTCTTCAAGTAAAAACTTAATTCTGAATATATCCATCTTAAAAAACGACAAAATAGAAAAATTAATGACAAATGATAATGAAAAGTAAAACCTAGAAATCTTCAAGGATGATACTAAAAAAGAGAACAAAGCAACCTTTTTATATCTTAATAATACAAAAACTCGTCTAATGTACGAAATTTTTAATATGATCATATATATATAAATATAATCTGCTCTCTATAATAATCAGATTAACTAAACCACTTGTTTTAATATTAAGTAAAATTTAATAAATGTATAATAATTTATACATTTTAAACCTTATTAATTAATATTATCATTCGATGCAACAAAAACTTTTAGCTTATTAGTTTTATAAAAATATTCAAAATATTTAGGTTGTAACGATAGTAAATGTAAAGTATGTAAAAATTCATTGTAAAAAAAAGTTTGAAAAATTCGAATCAATAATTTATTTACTATAGCTCCATCTTAACCAGAATAATTCAATTTATTTAGTTTTCAAATATGGTAAATTACTCAATCTAGTTAATTTTTTGAAGGTCTAAAAATGATAGGTTAATTAATTTTATTTTCAACTATTTAAGTTATTCCTTCTAACAGGGCTATATGAGGCTGACACTTGAAATTTCCTGGCCTTTTTTTATGAAATTGTATGATTCTCTATTAGAATAAAATATTTTTTATGATTGCAATGCTACATATTTTACTTCTTTTATGATTGCAATGCTACATATTTCATTCATCAAGAAAAATATTTTTATTTTCTGTTATAAATAATAAATAAAAGATCATCAAAGATACATAAACAAACACAACAAATACAAGAAATATTTTTCATATATAAACTTCTCTGTCCTATTAAAAAAACTAGATTTGATTTAAAAAGTTCTCATATATAATAATTAAATAGCTTTTTCTAGACAGAAAGTTAGAATATACTTCCTTCATTCTAAAAAATTTGCTACATTACGATTATTGACACTATTCATCATTTAAGATCATTTATATATTGCAGCTAGTCAGCTGAGATTTTATTTGAATTGTCTAATCGTATACTTTCATAATTTTAACTTTTATAGTTTTTAGATGTGTATAGTCTAATACATAAATGATCACATTAAATTGCGTAAAAAGTCAAATATAACAACTATGACGAAACAGAGAAAAGATAACATATAAAATATTATGATACGTTGATCATCAGCTCAAATTGACATGGAGCAGTGTTAATCAATAACTTTAAATTTATTATCTAAAATTTTTTAAATTAAATCAGTCAATGTTTTATGATTGTTAGAGTTTTTTTTCCTTCTTTCCTTTTGTCCCTTTTCTTGATTCCACATAAACTTTCCAGCTTCTTATGAACTTTCTAATTTATTTTTTTTATTTTTATTTTTGTTTTTTTTATGAACTTTCTAATTCGATACTACACTTATGTTAAAATATTGTTGATTTGTTGTATAACAAAAATAAATGTAACTATTTCCAAAAAAAAAAAATAAATGTAACTATTAAAAAATAATAGGAAATTTCACATGGAGATTATGAAATTTTGGCTTTTTCACAAATATTTTTTAAATTCCATAGTGACCTAGAACTTCAACTTTTTGATGTGATAGACAAAATGTTAGATTTTTTGTTAAATCAAGTATTATTTCGAAATATTTGGTCAATCAGGTGATAACGACGTTTTTTTAATGTCATTAAATTGGAGTAAAATAGCGTAAAATTTAAAAAGAAAACACGTGTAGAAAAATCGAAAGATCATGATCACCACCTGAATTAATAAATTTTGTATCCCACATAAAAAGCCAAAAATTCAAGCTCACGAACGTTAAATTTTCCAAAATACTATTCCATTATTTTACACGAATGACAAAAGGATTGTCCTTGTTTTGCAAAAGTAGTCAATTAAATGAGACTACCATATGGACCAAATATTGAACATGGAGGACTTAAATATATTTCTATTATGGTTCTTCTAACAATCTTTTCCACCCTTTAGCCCTTTAATGTGCTCCATTAGTATATTCCTGTAACACCCCGGCCCAACGGGCCACTGGTGACTACTCATAGTGACTGTAAACTAGCCCCATAAACCAACACAAGTCTTTCCAGCGCACTTTGTCCTCACTCGTGCGCACCCGGAAAACTTCCCAGGAGGTCACATATCCTAAGATTGCTCCCCACCAAGCACGCTTAACTGTGGAGTTCTTAGCAAATGGGCTCCCTAGAAAAGAAGATGCACCTTGTTGATATGAGTAGTCTATCAATCTCTTTTCAAGCTAAATCTAGGGTATCAAAATTCCTATTATGGTTCTTAAATGAATTTTGTGAATTTTAGATAAAGTTAAAAGATGTGTATATTTTTATTTCGGGTTATGCCCACTTGTTCATAACCGAATGACTTATTAGATCATCTACATTTTTTATTATGTGAAATTACTGATGATATTTGCTATCAACGTTTAATTAGAAAACAACATCACTAACATATATCTAACCACACAAGCACCGCTTGAAAGTCACTTTATGTCAATGAATTAATAATAAAATAAAATATCGTCATTGTAGTTAAAAGAAGCTTCACTCGGTCCTTACATAGCAAAAATCTTTCTCAATGATAATCTTTCTCGAGTTGAGATATTTTTTGGCCGCAACTTCATGGGTTATTGTCATTCTTTTTTTTCCATACTCTGTCTCTGACCCTATATAGTTTTATGAAAATGATACATTAGGTATGATGATAATGACAACTAATAGAATGTCTTCGATGTAGTTAAAATAAGCTTTTGTATTAATTAATGTGTTTATATTCAGTCATTGATAAAGACATTATTATTTTGTATAGTTGGCATCTTTTTTTTTAAATTAATAAATAAAAATCGCTTTCATCCAAAAAAGATTATTTAGAAATGGATAAGAATTGAATTCTAGTGGTGCTCATTTGTGCAAGAAAAAAATCAGAGTACAACATTTCATTGGTAGAATGGGAGCCTTAATTCTTAAGATTTTGAAACTTAATAAACTAATAAAACTTTACTTTTAGAGCCGCCTTTTATTATTGGTATCAAATAGTGATAGTATAAATTTTTGTGAAATATATCAGTTATTTTTGAGATGATAAAAAATTGGTAAAAAGTTATTTTAAATGTACAGTTTTTCATTACTGTCTAACAGGCTAACATCATATCTGCAGAATGCAGATGATAATACTTTGAAATAAAATTTGTGAAGTAAACTGATATAAATGAAAGAAGTGGAACAAGCATAAATATTAAACTTATTTAGAGTTTTTCTCATCAAAATTACACTAAATTTTTATTACTATTTTCAATGTTTATTATTGACTATTAAACATGTTATTAGGGTTTTGTACTTTTGTGTATATTAAATTTACACAAATTCTCATTTAAAACATGCCTTTTTGTGAGGCAGTATTAAACTATACGAAGTGTTATGCTAAACACAATAGTCCAACTAATTAAATCAATCAAAACATGCAATTTCGTACATAAAATACTTAATTTAATTGTTTTAATATTTATAACGTTATTTAAAATGTTAAAATTAACACTTAAGATATTAAAACACTAATTTAATTTTTTTTTTTTAAATTTAAGCTTTATATTACCTGAGCCAATATTATATGACCTTTCATTGGCATTATTTAGCTGAAAATGCCTTTTCCAAAATGCATAGAAAGTCATGAGTTAGAACATTGAACATCAATTAACATAATACTTTATTTGTCATGACCTAGGCGATGGCCAATGCCAGCCCGAGTTTAGATACGCCCCTGAAAATAAAGATAGTTTCAAAATTGGGTTATATATAATATAATATAATATATTAATTTATAAAACTCTTACTACAAATTTATATGTAGAAAATATTAAATAAATAAAATTGAAATTTGACTTTATTATTTTTGACTCCTTGCTTTGTCAAGATGTTTTCAAGATGAATCATATGTGGGCTTTTCCTTAGTAGTGTGACCACTTTATTATGATGAAATCATGACCCTTAATTATTCTAACTTTGAACGGACGTTGATTCAAAGTAATGTCCCCCACTAAACGTGGCACATTTACAACATAACCTCTAAAGAACCTCCCACGTATATACCCACCATGTTTTCACACGTGTGTATTTAGTTTTATGGAAAATATTTTTAATAAACATTTTTTGAAAATTGTTTTGAATGGAAACTACAAAGTTTTTATACTTTCAAGAAATTTTTTATAATAATAGTAATGATTAGGGGTGTGCAAAATAAGACCGAACCGGGTGCATCCGGTCCGGTCTAAATCCGGAAAAATCCGGGTTGGACCAGATGAGACCGGATGTCATAAAAGTGATTTGGAAGAGGAGTAATATTTACAATTATTATGTATATATTTATTTTAAAGGACTTAAAATTTTTTTTTTAACACGAAATAATTTTTTAATTCAAATATGTTAATTTTATAATAATTAATTTTTTAAATTATTTTAAAATATTCTATTTTTAAATTTATTTTTTGTCTCAAAAAATATTTTCGGTCTAACCGGTCCAAACCCGGACCGGACCGGTTAGACCGGAAGAATAACCGGTCCGGTCTCCGGTCTTATATTTTTTGAGATTCCGATCCGGGTTTAGACCGGTGAACACTCCTAGTAATGATATTGAGAATGAATATGTGAAGAAAATTTGAGCCTTTTATTTGGATGAAAATAATTGTAAGGAATTGAACAATTCTTTTCACCTAAGTTTTTATTATAAATGTCTTTTTTTTTTTTTTTGAAAAATATAAATTTTCAATAAAAGAAAAAAACTATATTCCTCCCATTCAAACACCCACTACATTTTATAAATTATGTCATTATTAGGTCAAAGTCTTTGTTAGATGCCTTGAGTTTGGGCATACTATGTAAAGGGTATATGATTGTAGTTTTGTTTGGAAGCAATAAGGTGACATTCAAAGAGAATGAGAAAAAGTTAAGCTTTGGTCACAAAAGATAAAATTGACAATTAAAGATAAGTCGGCTTTGAAAGATGTTCTAAAGCCTTGAAATAGACCCTAAAATTAATTTGGATTTTCTGCTTAAAAAAGCCCATACAGCTTTTCTTATTTGAAGCGCTTTTGTTCCTTGCTCTATTTTTGGTTCTTTACTCATGTAAGTATAGTTGTATAAGTGGGTATACTAGGGGCACTATATTGTATTCTACTTGACTTCGGAGAAACAACATTTTTTTTACATTGTGGTAAGATAGGAGAATCCCGTACAAACAAGCAAATAAATCCTTTTTGATTGGTCTCTTATCACAAAAGTAAAACAAAACATTTCTATCACTAGACTGATTCAAGATTCTCGTACTTGATCATTGAAATATTTGGAAATTAAGGCAAAACAACAATATAAGAGTACTATGAATGTATGACTTTGAATTTTTTATGAAAGCTAGACTTGAATATGACCTTAAAACTTTTTACATATAATAATTTAATGTTGGACTAGAGATCATATTTGGATTTTTTTTTCAAAATAAAATAGAGAATTGACCACTTTTTGGTTGCTTTTCATCTAGAAGTCTTAAAAGAATAACATGCATCATTATTTTACAATTTTTCCTTGATTCAATGTATCCAAAAAGAAATAATGTGGTGACAATTTTGGTAGGCCATATTATTCTTGCATGCTTATTAATGCCCACTTATTATTTATATCATAGAAGAAAAGTTTTTTTCAAAAAAATTATGAATTTAAAGTTGATTCATCATGAACACTCCAAATTTTAAAGCTGTTCATTTTTTTACAAATCAAAATAATCTAAATTAAATTTTCTAAATTTTTATTTCTCAATCTCAATCTTTTTCCTCTCTAACTTGTCTTGCATAAAACCGTCACACCGTAAGACGAATCCATATAAATAATTTATTAGTAAAAAATAACATTAAAAACAATGAAAATTGAATTTTCACTTGTACATGAAAGTGAAACAGTTTATTTTAAATAGTTTAAATTAACGTAATTGAAGTTCACAGTGACAGAACTTCAATAATGAATTAGTATTTTTTTTTCTTTAAACTTTTTGATGTAATTAATTATTACTAGCTTTTCCTTTACTTATCTTTGTGACATAAATCCAATTCTCATTGATTACAATCTACATCAAAATTTAATTTTTTCTATTATCTTGCTTGTGGGATTCACCCGTCTATATTGGGAATCCGATAGTTATATGTCATTTTTTTTCGGAAATTCAGAATTATTATATATGAAAAGAAAAAAGAAAAAAATCATGAATCCTTAAACCCACCGGCATAAAAAACCCCGCGAGGGGAAAAAGCCATTGAAAGAAAAGATGCAGGATTCAGGCCACCCAAAACAGCATGGGGCGGACCATGCATCACCAAAAGAAAAAAACAAAAAAACAAAAAAGGTGCATACCAACACCATATACAACATCCTAAGAAACACACCAACCATGGAACACTATACAAAAGTAGCACCAAACCCAAAGAACTGGCCACAAAAAGACACTACCGAAGAAGCCCCTTATAACAAAAAACCATCAATATGATTGACAAACATTTGAGGAGAACCAATCGGACACCCAAGCAACTCCTTGGCCCAAATACCAATCGATAGTTATATGGCATGAGTACAACTTTTTCAATTTTTTTGGTTTTTACTTTCTCCGTTTCATAATATTTGCTACATTTTCATTTTTGATATTTTTATATTACTTGCTACATTTCTATTTTTATCCCTATATTTATTCTACTCTATACCTATGCAAATGTATAGCAACTAAATCAGAACATAGAAATATTCCAATTAATATTCCATTATTTATTCAACCAAAACCATGATTTGACTGTTTACCTAATTATTTTGTGGTCACAATTAGAGTCAAATAAATAAACCAGCATATATATATATATATATATATATATATATATATATATATATATATATATATATATATATATATATATATATATATATATATATATATATATATATATATATATATATATATATATATATATATATATATATATATATATATATATATATATATATATATATATATATATATATATATATATTATATATATATATATATATATATATATATATATATATATATATCATCATCATCATCATCATCATCATACCCAGTGTTCCCGCACATAGATACTCTATGGTCAGGATCCGGCGAAGGAAGGTCGACGGCGTCTCATACCCAGAAGGAGAGGGCGGTCATAAGAGTCCTTCGGCTCTATAGTAGTCTTCAAGGATAAGACCTGCAAAGATTTGAAACCTACATCTTACACCCACGTTAGCCAAACATAGGAATCATTTATAAATTCATAAACGATACAGGTAAAAGAGGCAGTAAAAAGCGATGCCGAAAGACACAGAACAGTAACAAACAAGTCTAGTAATCTAGGGCGTGAATAAGGCGCCGCCATGTAGCTCTATCCCTGGTCAGGTCCTTAGAGAGGTGTAGTTCGAGCAGGTCGTTGTTAATCTGCTCCTCCCACGTCCTCTTAGGTCTTCTCCGGCTTCTCTTACCCTCCACTATGATGTGTTCAACCCTTCTCACTGGAGCGTCATGAGTGCTTCTCTGCACATGCCCAAACCATCTGATGAGCCTGTTCTCCCGCATCTTTGCAGAGAGAGGTGCAACCCCTAACGTCTTCCTAAACTCCTGATTTCTAATCCTGTCCATCCATGTCTTACCACACATCCATCTCAGCATGCGCATCTCTGTTACATCCATTCTCTGCTCGAAAGCCTTCTTTACAGGCCAGCACTCTGTTCCGTACAACAAAGCCGGCCTAATCGCAATGCGGTAGAACTTCCCTTTTAGTCTACTAGGAAATCTTTTATCACAAAGCACTCGCTGCTCTCCACTTGAGCCAACCTGTTTGTATATGGTTAGTAACGTCACCCTCAATCTCCCCATTGTTCTGAATTACTGAACCCAGATATTTGAACTTGGACGTGCATGCAACAGCTTCTCCCCTGATGGACACCTCTAACTCCCCTATCGATTCTGTCCCACTAAAGTTACATCGCATGTATTCAGTCTTCGAGCGACTTATGCGCATCCCCTGACCCTCCAAGGCTTCCCTCCATTCTTCCTATTTACTATTAGCCTCCTCCTTAGTCTCTGTGGCCAAGACTATATCATCGGCGAAAAGCATACACCATGGTACAGTTTCCCAAATGGATTTCGAGATTTCATCCATAATCACCGCAAAGAGGAAAGGACTAAGTGATGATCCCTGATGTAGACCCACTCTAATACTGAAAGACTCTGTTAGTTCCACCGGTGTCTGAATGTTGGTAGAAACACCATCATACATGTCCTGTATTACCTCAATATATCTTGATGAAATACCTCTTTTCTTGAGGCTATCCCAAATGATGGTTCGTGGTATGCTATCATAAGCTTTCTCCAGGTCGATGAACACGAGATACAAATCTTTCTTTCGCTCCCGATACTTTTCCATCAATCTCCTCAAAATATGAATCGCCTCAGTAGTTGATCGCCTCAAAATATATATAAACAATTTCAAATAATTTAGCGAATTTGCTAGGCTCTTTGGTTGGTCGACTATATATTTTTGATTAAAGTTGGACCAACTTTTATTTGAGCACCTTTAGTAAAGTCATTGCATATTTTTCGAAGTTTTCCGTTAGAATATTTTATTTTGGATGGAGAAATTTAATTAACATTTTAAGACATATATCGATGATAAAATATATCCATGTGAGATCTCGTTAGATTCGCTTTAATGTATACTTTTTTATTATATATTTTTTATAATTTTTTATAATGCGTTATTTAAAGATCTTAAGGCTCAAAGAACATTTAAAAACAGAGGGGTAATTATTAAAAGAGTGAATTATATGGATGAATATTATATTCTTTAGAAATCTCTACTGTTTCATCTCTTTGAATTAGCATCAAAGAGAAATAAGACATTTTCTAAAAAAAAGTGAATAATTGATAATAAAAAAAAAAAGTGAATTATATGGATGAAATTAAAAGTGAATTAAAACGTATTGATGTGAAATTAAAAGAAAATAATAGATGTCTAAAATAAAAAATGATGTAAAGTAGTTAGGATAAATCAAATTAAAATAACAAATGATGCTGATTACATTAAAACGCAAGAAATAATTTTAAGAAAAACCTTTTGTTTAGAATTATAATAAGTAAATATTTCTCCCTTGGTTCTCCAACTTTCTTCTCATTTTAAATATTCAATTTTAAGGAGAAATAATTTGATTAAGGTATTTAAAACATATATATAGAATATATGAAATCCCGTTAGATTTATCTTAATGTATATTTTTTATTATATATTTTTTACAAATTTTATGATACGTATTTAGATATATTAAACTCAAAATTTGCTTTGAAAATTGTCAAAAAGGAAACAATTAGAACTCAAAAGAACGAAAACTCACTAACTTATATCTATAATAAGTCCAACGTTCATAAACCGTAACACAGAATTCTAATTTCTATATAGAGACATGTATGTAAAATGCAAATCTAAGAATATTGCTCTATTTAATTTTTTTTTTATAGAAGCTTTTTACTACCTTCTATTCAGTCTAAATGTCCTATATTTTTGACATTATTCACTCATCACTCTTAATTTGTATTTTAATTATTAATTTATAAGTTAAAATATAGTCATGCGGGATTTTGTTTGATTCGTGTCAGTATAAGGATTATTAATATCAAATTTTTAATTAAGAATAATTTTAGATATTAATAGTTAAAATATTGTCTCGGCAAGTGTGCAAAATTAAATGGGACATTTAGGCTAAATAGGAGTATTAAATTATTATATTTATTAATTGTAGTGTGAAATATTTGTATAAATACATGTATTAATTTGGACAAAAAAATTATAAAAAAAAAAAAAAACATAGACCAGACCAGACCGTACCGTTGTAAAACGGTTTGGTCCGATCTGGTGATTTAAACGGTCCGGTCCGGTTTGAAAAATATTCAGACCAAAATTTCTGATTTGGCCTAATTTTAGTGTCAGACCAGACCAAACCGGACCTTATTCACCCCTAAATCTTAAGTTTACCAGCAATCATAAATGCCTTGTAAGCCACATTTTTAACCAAATGGGACCCACCCCATGCATTATTCAACTCTTTGACCATATTTTCATTCAACAAATCAACCCCTTTTTCCTTAGCAGTAGTAATAGCTGACCAAGATTTGACCATTCCTATAAACCTTTCAAATGACATTTTCTTAGGAATCTCCAACTCTAGGGGCTTCCCTTCACTTCCAAGCCCTACTTCTTCATATGGAAACGGCAGCGTTTTGTACCCATCAAACACATATCGAATCTTCGGATCCCAATATGGTAGGGTCGTTTTATGAAATCGGTTAAAAGTATGGTCAAATGTAGGGTTTACCGTTATGTCATTATAACACCAAACCGCTATTATTTCCACTTGGTTTTTTAAGTAATCGGTTTACTATTGAGTAGAAGTTTGGATGGTTAAACCAGTGGACCGCTTGGGCTACTGTGATTAAATCGACTGAGTTTTCAGGTCCAATTAGAGAAATGAGTTTATTGTTTGAGAGTGTGGTTGGTGTATGGATGTATTTGACCCGAGGATGTTGGATGGACCGAATGATTTGAGGCCCACTTATGTCTGTGGCTATCACTTGATTGTAATGCTCGGCAACCTTGGTTAAATTGCAAAGAAAAAAGTGTGTCAACATATTTTCTTCACAAATTCTCAAATAAAATGATTTTAAAAATATTTATATTGGACTGAATCTATATATATATATATATATATATATATATATATATATATATATATATATATATATATATATATATATATATATATATATATATATATATATATATATATATATATGAAAATTTGATTTTAAAGGTTCCAACTTTGGCCCATTTGCTTTCAAAGGTTCCAACTTGCGTTTATCCAGGAAAGGTGCGAACTTTGCATGCCATCTTCATCTAAAGGTTCACCCGGTTTTGGTAACCTCTAATAACAGGTTACCATCTTCAAGCTCTCCATCAATGGCTTCTTCAACATCTTCTTTCTTAACCTCCCAATTAATGGCTTCTTCCTTAAACCTCTTCATCAATGGTACATAACAAAACCTTTTAAACCCCAACATTACTATTTTTCTCATTATTTCATAAAATACCCAAAATTGAGGAGAGAGAATTTTTCTGGAATTTTTTTAAATTTTGGGTATTCTTTGAATAATTCTTTGAAATCGATTTAGAGGAACAACCCACAATTGAATTGGGCATACAAAATCACAGACAATCCAAATACATGAAACATTGTGAATTTGTTGAAATTTAAGCAAAACCCAATATGTATGAAAAATACCCATTAATTATTTTGAGTCAAAATAAAAAAAGTTCCAATCTTTCCCTCTCATTAATAAAATCAGGGATAAAAGTCTTCAATTTTTGGTAAAAGTTCGAACTTTGGGTTGAATTCAACATTACAAAACAATAAAATACCCCAAAAATGGAGGATATGGAGGTTTAAGGCTTTGAGATTGTTGGGAATGGTTGAGATGAAGAGAGGTTTGAGATTGTATGGAATGGTTTAAGATGAAGAGGTTTGAGATTATATGAAAATGGAGGTTTGAGGCTTGAAGAGGAAGAACAAAAATGGAGGTTGAAGAAGAAGAGGTTGAAGATGAAGATGATAAAAGTTTACTTATTTAGCCGGTTTTCAGTCATTGAAACCTTTAATTGAAGATGGCGTGCAAAGTTCGCACCTTTCCTGGATAAACGCAAATTGGAACCTTTGAAAGCAAATGGGCCAAAGTTGGAACCTTTAAAATCAAATTTTCCATACATATATATATATATATATATATATATATATATATATATATATATATATATATATATATATATATATATATATATATATATATATATATATATATATATATATATAATGTCTTAAAGTGATTACTTATAGTTATAATCTTAATGTGATCATTTAAAGAGTATAAGTTTTAAAGTGAAGACTTTTGCTAGTATTAGAGTGATCACTTATAATTTTAGAGTTATCACTTATAATTTTAAAGTGATTAATTAGAGAAATTAGCTAATTATAAGAGTTTTTCTTTTGGAGAGATAGTCTTATTTAAGACTTGTTGTATTTGGTTTTCTATATATCTTGTGCTAGCTTGACAACGTATAGTCACTCTGCAACAACAATAACAACATTCTATTATCCTAACACTGTATTATTAAGTAACTCTCATCTACTGTGGGATTTGAGAGAGTTAGATGTATGCAATCTTAACCTAGTTCGTCATAATAAATGAGAATTGCACATGATTTAAAAAAAATTGTTTCTGATTGACCCTTAGTACCAAACGATATGTAAAACATCATATAAATGAGAATTGCACATGATTTAAAAAATTATTTTACTTTAGTTCATCATAATACGAAATTAAAGAAGTATAAATCTTTGTGCTATCGAAATAATACACTTCAATGTGTTGTCACTCTATTTCTTTGCTACATGAAGTACATATAACTCTCATTTTGAATTTTAAGTTTTAGCAAATTCAAAGGAATAATAGGACTATAATTTAGCAAACATAAATATTTTTCAATTATTTGGTCTATTATACTTACAATTAACAGTGATAATATGTCACTATTAGTTGCAAGTATTTCATAAAAAATTTAATATTAAATAAAAGTATTACCTTATAGTGCATTAGCGTTAAATCATTATTGTTTAACTAAGACTATTTCTGGAGTTTATTATTATTTTTTAGTTATATACGATCTTTTCTTTAAATAATGACTATATATTATTTGAGAATGACTAGATTTATATAATTGTTCTTAAAATTTTAAGTTTAATCACTTTTAGAAAAAAGAGTTAAATTGACTGAAATTTAAATTGATACTTTTTTATTTGTCATAAACTAGATTTGGACTAAATTTAAATTTTCAAATACGACATTATTTATTAAAACCGGACGAGTTTGTGTTAGACCAAACAACTTTTTAATGAGTCGGGTTAGGATTGTATAGTTTGTGCTTAGGTCTGTTAAGCAGATTAGACTAGGTCGAATTTGAATTCAAGTTATATATAAATAGATCAGAAAAACCACTGACTCAAAAACCAACCCATTTAGTTAATAGGATCGAAAGTGAAAATTTGAAATAAATAAGATTATTTATCAAAAAAAAAGCATACAATAAGATCAAAATCAAACTTATTCCAAAACTAAGCGTGTAAGTCGCAAACCTTAGGTTCGGGTCTGTTCGCACTTAGTAAGTGCGAACAGTAATAAACTGCTCAAAAAAAATCAAGTGTCTGTTCGCACTTAGTAACTGCGAACAGGTCAAACAGGGTTAAAATAGTTGTTCCCACTTACTAAGTGGGAATGCTGTTCCCAGAAAACAGCTATTTTAACCCTGTTTGACCTGTTCGCAGTTACTAAGTGCGAATAGACACTTGATTTTTTTTTTGAGCAGTTTATTATTGTTCGCACTTAGTAAGTGCGAACAGACCTGAACTTGTGCTCTTGGGTATCAAACGCTTATATTTGGAATAAGTTTAATTTGGATCTTATTGCATGCTTTTTTTTATTTAGGCTCTTATCTATTTCTAATTTTCATCGAAAGTTACAACATGATCAGCAACATATCGGATTAACCTGATTTGCATAAACTTAAGCCGGTAAGCCCATGTATGAGTGGTTTGTTTTCATTTTAGGTTTTTTAAAATTGATTATATTTTATTCTATAGGCAATAATAGGCGTCAATTTACCATTTTCATTTATCAATTTTTTTTGTATTAATTATAAAAATTAGAAAGATATTAAATAAATTAAGTTTACATTATATTTATTGATTTAAAATTTATTTCAGATTTAAAAAATTTTAAGACACTATCAGAGGTTAAATCTCAAAAAATTAAATCACATATATACACCTTTAATTTCAATGGTAGTTCAGCACCATATGTCTTCCTCTTGTTCACTTGCAGATTTAGACAATTTTTATTCGAGAAGGTTTAGTAAATAACGGTTATTTTAAAGTTAATAAATCACCCTCATGTAGTAGGATAGTTTTGTTATTTTAGTTTATCTTTTTTGATTTTGTTTATTTTAGGGTTTTTTATGAAAAACAGCCTCAAAGTTTACCCTTTTTATGAATTACAGCCTCAAAGTTTTTTTTTATGAATTACAGCCTCAAACTTTTAAAAGTGACCAGTATTACGGCCAAGTTACCGTTGACCACCCTGTCAACCGTTGACCAAGCCTTCTTCCCGGTTACTAACCCTTTTCCTCCTTCTTCTTCATCCTCTTTCTCCTTCTTCTTCATCTTCTTCATCCTCTTCTTCCTTTTTCTTCATCTTCTTCATCTTCTTCATCCTCTTAATCCCATTTCAAATAAAATTTCTTGGTTTATTTTTAAAATTGACCCAAATCTTTTTGTTTTTTTTTGTTTTTCTTTTTTTTAATTTAATTCTTCATCCCCTCCACTTCTTCATCTTCTTCCTCCTTCTTCTCCCTTCTTCTCCATCATCTTCTTCCTCCTTCTTCTCCATCATCTTCATCCTTTTTATCCTCCATTAATTTTCAAAGGCCCAATTTTAACCCTAGATTTCATTCCCCTTTTCAAAACCTTAATCAAAGAATACCAAATTGGAAGGGATGAACTTTCTGGGTATTTAAATTTCATCAAATTTCATCAAATTGAAACAATTACAACACCCAAATTGAAACAATTACAACAACCAAATTTCTGGGTATTTAAATTTCATCAAATTTCATCAAATTTCATTCCTTTTTCTGGATATTTAAATTTCATCAAATTTCCAGTCCATTTATCTTTAACTTTCTGGGTTTTTAGTTCATCATATCTTTACAAAAGGCAACAGTTACAACACCCAATAAAATTGAAACAATACCCACTGATTCATACATTCAACATTAGCAAAATCTCACTTAAACTAAGCTCACTTAAACATAAATTACATAAAAATAGTGGAAAAATCTCACATAAATAAGATACAATTTAGAAATAATATTTAAAAGGAAAATGGAGAATACCCAGAAACACTAATGAAAGAACTAATCTTTAACAGAAAAATCAAACATTAAAACAAAATTAAATCAATACCCAGAAATAAAAATGGTAAAATAGAATTAGGGATTCAAAGAAAAAAGGATTGCTTGTCGGTTTTAGGGAGAGGAGGGGTATGCTTTGGAGAAGAGAGGAGTGTCGTTTTGGACTGTGTGCAGCCCATATCTATCTTTCACATTATCAATTAAGCATGAAAATTCTGAGATTATTTAATATTAAAATTTTGGGTTTTTTTTCAACTTTGCAATTTTGAAGATTTTTGATTTAGGTCAATTTAAGGGGTTGAAGATTAAAGAATGTAACTGGATTTTAAATAATATACCTTTGTTTAATTTGGACTTTGGAGAGAAATATGTTTTGATTTGATGAAATTTAAATACCCAGAAAGTTCATCCCTTCCAATTTGGTATTTTTTGATTAAGGTTTTGAAAAGGGGAATGAAATCTAGGGTTAAAATTGGGCCTTTGAAAATTAATGGAGGATAAAAAGGATGAAGATGATGGAGAAGAAGGGAGAAGAAGGAGGAAGAAGATGAAGAAATGGAGTGGATAAATAATTAAATTAAAAAAAAACAAAAACAAAAAAAAACAAAAAAATTTGGGTCAATTTTAAAAATAAACTCAGAAATTTTATTTGAAATGGAATGAGGAGGATGAAGAAGATGAAGAAGAAGGAGGAAGATGATGAACAAGATGAAGAAGAAGGAGGAAGAGGATGAAGAAGAAGGAGGAAGAGGGTTAGTAACCGGGAAGAAGGGAAGTCAACGGTTAAAATAGTGGTCAACGGTCACTTGGCCGTAATTGTGGTCATTTTTAAAAGTTGGAGGCTGTAATTCATAAAAAAAAAACTTTGAGGCTGTAATTCATAAAAAGAGCAAACTTTAAGGCTGTATTTCATAAAAAAACCCTTTATTTTAATATTATTTTTTTTCTTTTTGTGGTGATTTACAAATCACGATTATTGATTAGGAATTTTTGTTTTTATTGGGGACGGTCAAACTGATGATTTTAAGCTTTTAGTCATAGGAGGTTTTGAACATGTTCAACATGTTGACCACACAGGGCCCCGAAAAATTAGGAGCCTCAATATTAAATTACTTAGTACATGTTATGTGTATAAAGATACAAAATTATTAGAAAAATATCATAATTTTTAGAATTGCACAGGGCCTTTGTAGAATTTGTCAATTTTTGTTCTGCCCTTGCTTTTAGTCCAGTTAAATAATCAATTTTATGCTAAAACATTGGAAAATCTCAAAAATGTTAAGGAAACTTTTTAAAATTTGTCAATTTATATAGGAATAATTGATCCAAAAAAAACTCTTTTAAATGAAAATTGTCAAAAATAAATTAGTAATATTTGTTTGATCCGTTGAAAATAAATGCAACTATTATTTATTTTTAATAAATCCATCTATTCGGCTATTCCATATAGTTGTGAAAAATAAACTCAACTATTATTTATTCCTAATTGATTGACTTACCAAGAATCTTTAAAATTGTTTATACAATAAGGATGTTAAGATTTAGCCAATACTCCATATACCTAATAAATGAATTTATTAAAATATAAATAATAACTTGATTTATTTTTTTGACAAATCAAGCAAAAATTAATTTATTATTGACAATTTTCCCTTTTAAAAGACCATGGGAAAGATGACTGGCTTTTGACCAAGTCTCACCCCATTGAACAATTTTATTGGAGTAGTTATGTTTTATTTACTTGTACGAAAGTTTTTCAGAGGAAATGTTTCAGAGGAAAAAGCGAAGTATAAAAATAAGATCGTCTTGTATGAGACCGTCTCACCATGAGGCAAATCCATATAATAGCTTATTATTTTAAATGATTTTTTTAAGATCATAAGTATTTGGCCTGTGAAGAAGATTATTGAACAAAAGATGGAAGTCACAGAAATGCATATGCTGAGGTGGATGTGTGGGTGCACATTGATAGATAGGAACCAAGATTTTAGAGACAAACTAGGAGTTGCCCCTATTTCCAGGAAAATGCGCGAAAATAAATTGAGATGGCTTGGTTTACAGAGTAAGACTTTCAACGCCCTTGTGAGGAGGGTCGAAAACATTAAAGTAGAGGGCAAGAGAAGTCGAGGAAGACTTAGGAGAACTTGGGACGAAAAGTCGATTTGCACGAGTTAAACCTCTCTAATTAGAATTTGACTAGAGATATGAGTAGTTAATTGGAGGCGTTTACCCATGTTCTAGACTTCTGATTTCCTTTTAGAGTACTTTTGGGGTTCTTGTCCCCTTGTTTTTCCTCGTTTCGTTTATTATTAGTAGTAATCTTTTACCTTTTTAGTTCTATATCGTTTAATTTATTTCTTTCTTTCGACGCAGGAACCTCTTTTTATGTTTGGGAACTCTTTTTGGTCGTGCTCTCCTTTATGGGTATGAGTTACCGCCGTATTAAAATTATAAGTGATCTTTTAACGTTATAAGGATCATTTTAAGACGAAAAATATATTTTGGATCAGCCCAATAAAGATCGATCTCACTGGATAAACAACTAGTCTTCTGAGAGACTGTCTTTCTGAAAGACATCTTTCAGGCCCAGTCCATTAAAGCTTAATATACATTAAAGCTTAATATCTACTCTATATTTTTTTTATGGGTCAGTTCAATGAGAGATAGTCTCTTATAAAAACCGTCTCTCACAAGAATTTATGATAAAAAAAAAAAGATAAAGAGAGATTACATGAATGGCAGCTTGACCGTTGCCGGTACCGACATCCCAAGCCAAAGAATGGTGAATGGTTCGATCTGCAAACCAAGAATACCATTCTTTTGGGTAATCTGGCCTTCCTTCCACATATAAGTCTGCCTGCTTGTCGAATAGCCCCGCCATTAATTTTCTTTATTTATTTATGACACTTTTTTTGGTCTATGTATTTACTTAATAATAATATCATCAATTCAATATATATATTGTATCTTCATATTTATTTATTGAAAATCTAATGGGGGAGTAAATATTTAGGGTAGAAGAAATCAATTCAATATAATTTAAGTTTTCTTTAAATGCATAAATGAAATGACGTAAACAATGAGGTCTCTAATAAGTGTCGTCCTACACCCTCTCTCCCATGGATTTACACCCAATTATAGATACTAGCGCTGGTTGAGATGAAAAGTTAAATCGAGAAAAGTAATAAATCATCACAAAATCTCACAAGAGACGGTCTATAGGATAGACCACAAAATTGGGCCAGCCCAATTCCCTTAATTGATTTTTTTATTATCATATCAATTATCTTATGTTATAATCCTAAATGTAAGGTATTATAACCTCGAATATACTATTCTATAACCCCAAATATAAGTTATTATAACCCCAAATAATTTATTATAACCCCAAATATACTATGTTATATTTTGGGCTGGGCTTCATGAATTCCGTCTATAGAATAGACCGTCTCTCATGGACTTACTAATCAATCATAGAAATAAGGGTTCTAATAATTAAATTGTTTCGGTAGAAACTAACTTTGATATGTTTATTAATAGATTAGTATACTACTACTACAATTAGGTTCTATGAGATCACACATATAAGTTGCTAATCGAATAAAACAATAACGATTGCATAAGATGCTCTTTTGGACTATTTAGTATAGGAAATATTAGTATAGTAAGTCTCATGGGAGACGGTCTATTCTATAGACAGAATCCATGAAGTCCAGCCCAAAATATAACATAGTATATTTGGGGTTATAATAAATTATTTGGGGTTATAATAACTTATATTTGGGATTATAAGATAGTATATTCGAGGTTATAATACCTTACATTTAGGATTATAACATAATATAATTGATATGATAATAAAAAAAATCAGTTAAGGGAAATGGGCTGGCCCAATTTTATGGTCTATCCTATAGACCGTCTCTTGTGAGATTTTGTGATATTAGTATGATTTGATGATGTATTTTAATTGGATATTAAACCCAGATTAATTCATTTGATTATTACATATAGATTTTACATGAAACCATCAAAAGTGCATATGACGAGGTGTTGCATTTGTGTATAAATAGATGCAATTAGCTCGTCATTTTTCATATGCTTGTGTGTTATTTCTCTTTACCTTTCTCCACCAAAAAAGTAACAAGAGTATTAGTTTTTCTTATCACGTGCCATCATACGTGGTGATTTAATTGGTGCTTGTAGACCAATTCTAGAGGTAATTTAATCACAGATTTAGAAATACAGACAAATGAATTTATGATTTTTCTATATATTAATAGAAAGTTTCAACATGGATTACTTCATCAAAACAACGCTATCTTTCTAATGTCCTACAGGCTAATCATGTAATAGTTTTGTGTGAATGACAGAAAATTTACAATCCACTGCTTTGACCAGAAGAGCTTGCAATGTCCGAAGACGATATCTTCGATCAAACAGCTCTTACGCTCAGAAGACGATTTGGATCTTCATCCTAGCTCGATGCATTTACAGCCAACTTGGTTGATTTGCGAAAAAAAATTTGTTTTTTAAGCTGTCAGGATCATGAAGCCATAAACAATCTCAGGGGCATTTCGCTCTCAGTAGAATTCCTTGGTGAAGATGATGATGACGATGATGGTGAGGACAATGGTTTCGGGTTTTCCTCATCTCCATGGTCACCACCGTTTTCCTCACCTAGTACAACTACCCCTCCAAAATGAACCCGCTTTGGACTTCCAGGCTGCACTCCCACCCCAGATGCCCTACCCTCCTCATTCCCGTTCCCACTCTCGATGACAAAGTTGTCATCAACTCCAATCCCGGTATCTCCAATACTATTAGTCACAGTACTGGCATTATGAATAGGAATACTCACAACACCTCCGTTACCACCACCATTGTTGATGGTGGGCCCACCCAAAGGAATATCAACATCAAGGTGATCATCACCAAAAGGGCCACAACACATCATCCTAAAACCACAAGCACGAGAAACAATGCGATAAAGGATGGTAAGGAACCAAAAGAACCAAGGAAAGCAGACCAGAGAAACACCGATGATGAGGTACCAAGAAGCGGTGTTGGGTGTTGGTTGGATCATGTAAAGCACCAAGAATATAGCGCCTGAGACGGTAAAAACGAAAAGAAGTAAAGAGATGACCCATATATAGCAAATCCTAACCTTCGGATTCTTTGGTGCTGCCATTGTTCAGAAATTTCAGAAGATAAAAAGAGAAGAAAAGAAATTAGACTTTCTCGAGAAAAGGTGGACAACGGAAGTTACATATCTCCGCATATCACGCCCCGTCCATTCAACATTATAGTAATAGCACAGGGAAAGAAAGAAAAGGATATAGGAAGGAAGAAAGAAGGAGGTGAATGGGAAATTTAGTGGGAGGGTTGATGGGTTGATAGGGTACATGGCAACACGATATGAGCAGAAATTGGTGTGATCATTAAGAGATTAGCAAATCAATCATCCTAAGGATGGTTGACTTTATGACTTGGTTATACCTTAGTTTTTGACAACTGTCTAATTATGGGTCAGCAGTATATGGTTTTCAACTTTCAATCGAAGCACCATCTTCAGTTGGGCTACATGCCCAACATAATTTATGCCTCTTAAAGAAACTTTCCATTCTGGGCTGAATGCATTGCCATCTCCCAAATCGATCCCGGGAAAGTAAGAGTTTGTAAGGTGTTCCCTTAGGGCTATATATAAGCAATAAATATATAAGTATTCCCTAAAATGGTATTAATTTTATTAGTTTATGATAGATTTGGAATGATATATGTAGAAAGGAAGCATTTATCATTTTAAACGAATTCATATTCCTGCACGAACATTTGTATTTAAAATCACATTCTCGAAGAAGACGTGCACAAGAGAACAAATATCTCTATAGCCCTCAAGCATAAAGCAATAAAACATGTCATGATAATATCACGAGTAAGTTGATTCACAAAATTGGCAAATCATGCTAATATAACTAAATCGATTTGCAAAAAAATGGCAAGTAGATAACTAATTCAGCAGTCACGAATAATTAATTTAGATACATCACCTTTCTTTGTGCCTTAGAATTTTCTTGTTGCTTGCCAATGACGAATTCTCGGTTCTGAGCCTGTTGTTTCAATATTTTGGCATGGCCCCGATGTTTATAGCATGAGAAAGAGGATCTTCGAGAGTCCAGAAAGCGTGAATCAGAGCAATTTATTATATTAACCAAAGCAGGTGTCATGGACTTTTGAATTCATCATTTTAAGTACTACTTACATTTGCGACACATTGCTTATACTAAGATTTGATCGTCTCTGCCACCGAATCAGACACTTCCTTTTCAGGCTCCACCAAGACAGAAGACATTAATTGACGTCTACTCTGCTCTTGAGCTTGTCTTCGGTTAGTTTCCAGGATGATCATGAGAGCAGTGATGTCAGCAGGACTTACCCCACCAACTCTGCTAGCTTGGCCAATGGTCTGTGGCCTTACCTGTAAGAATTCAAAGCAGCATGTCAAAAACGTGCCTCAATACGAGTAAATACACTTATTTTACCTGCTGAAACCAAAGATTAGATCATTAGAATACAAATGTGTTAGGAGCTAATTAATTAGACATGGATAGTACAGGAAGATGATTCAGGCTTGGGATCACCGAGTTAGAAAATTACAGCAATGTTATACACTTATACCAGTAATTGAATGAAACGACTCTCCCAAAAGCTAAATGTAACTGTAATTATTATTTTCCAGATGAGTTATGCTCTCCCTTTTCTCCTCCACTTGTGGAACTGGTAATTTACTTTCTCTCCCTATCTTCTAAGTTCTAACTAATTCAAATCTTCATCGTCTTTTCCTTCAAGAATCTTTCAAACAGAATCATAAACCAGAATGTCTGTAGTTCCGAAAAAACATAGTGAAACACAAAAATCACATTCAATGCTTAAAGATTTGCCTCCCTCTCTTAAACTCGAAATATTGCAAATAAAACCC
This sequence comes from Amaranthus palmeri, assembly GCA_019776075.1. Taxonomy (NCBI): domain Eukaryota; kingdom Viridiplantae; phylum Streptophyta; class Magnoliopsida; order Caryophyllales; family Amaranthaceae; genus Amaranthus; species Amaranthus palmeri. The sequence continues at coordinate 696,710 of JAAKBH010000045.1, forward strand.
ATTGCCATGAACGGCAGGTCTTCAGGAGATGGAACCTATTGTTCGATATCCATGGATGAGAACCATGTAATCTCCCCCACTTAGGAGGAAAGATGGAACAACGACAAACAAAGATGCTAAAACATTCCATGGAGAATAATATAAATTGGTAATTGCAAATGGGAAATGTGATATACGACGAAGCAGATGAATAGAACTCAACAAACAAGGGATCTGATCAACAAATTAACACAAATTCTTATTTAAGACGGTCTCATCGTGAGACATTCTTAAATTAGACTAAATAGCCCAACTAAATTAAATAAAACACCCAATTTCGTACTTAAAATACTCACTTATAATTGTTCATTTTAGATATGTCCGTCAAAATTTCTAGTGTTGATTAACTAAAAATATCCCATACTACTAGAATAACCTTCTCATAATAATCAGAAGTTTTATTTGTCTTCTCAAAATACTTTAAATTTAATTTTTAAAAAACATAATTTGGATTATTATGAGAAGATTTCGATTAGTATAGATTATTTTGAGTTAATCAGTACTATGGATTATATAGAGCGAATGAGTCGTAGGGATTATTTTTAACAAATTTTTCTTGGGAAAATGGTGCCTTGTTCAAACCAACCCCATCCAAATACTAATAGTCTTAACTCTATTAAATTTTAACATTAGGAGAAATGATGTACAAGAAAACACAAACAAGGGATTTAGGTCAATGGGATCGGCTCAGTACTAAATAAAGATCCATTCTGAATTTCATCTCCAGGATTCAAAGCTTTCACATAATCTTTGGACAAGTGAATTTCGACGAGAATCAAAAGATCGAACAGCTTTCTCTAAGATGCTGCAGATTTCAAATATCAAAGCCTACATACCTTGGAGAGCTTCTCACGTGCTTCCCGAGACAAAGTGGTCATTGAGTAATAATCTAGATTTTCTGGGAGAGGTTTGTGTTGTTTGTGAACCATCTACAAGTGGAGCAAAGATAAATCAAGAACATATCTAGAAATAAATTAATGGAAGACAACACAAGTAAAATGTTGCGGACACATTTTCACCAAGACACGCATGTCAAGAGCATCCAAGAAACACACCTGTTGCAGCTGTTGTTGCTGTCGGATAATGAACCCCTCATACTTTATATCAATTTCTACACATTCTTTTTCCATTTTGGATAGACACTCATTTCCAAAACCATGCTTGTCTAGAAGTTTATACTCTATGTGTGGCTTTTTAAGAAGACTCTCTAATGTTGACGAATCCTTCACTGGTTGACCAGAATATAGGGAAACATCAGCAGCCAGATAACCACCTACAAGTAACTCAAAGGAAGAGAATTACTTACTTAAAGATACACAGGGAATTCCTCTATATCTGTATTTAATCAGTTTGCACTTTTTATTACATCTCTTTGAATTTTACACTTCAAAAAGTTTCATCCATTCTTTCAGAGAAAGTGCTGTTTACGTATTTAACAGGTAGAGCAAAAGAGTATGTCTTCATTTGTGATTGACAGACAAAAGACGACAAATTACTGCTGAAAGAGGACATAACTGGTCATTTTTAAAAAGGGAAGTCGATTCTAATTCAAAATATCGTCAAGTGTGCTATGATGTCTCCTGTGGAGTATGCTTCTTTCTTGTAGCAGATTGGGAAGCTAGAGGTTCACAACTTTTCGGGAACTGAAATATAACATGCAAAGGGAATTATATTTCCCTCAATAAGACTACCCAAGTGTATCTCAAGAAAATTTTGCCAAAACTTCTACAAATTCCTTTTAAGTTCTGGCTATAACCCAGTCCTCAAAATAGAAAAACTACGAGCAATGTTAAGGACTTGAACCTGATATCCTGATCGATTTCAACCGATTTTTCTCTTCAGCGATTCTTGATTGCTTAGCTTGGTACAGTTTCCAACGTCGATCATCAATTAAACCGATTTCATAGCCCAGAGGTGTAAGACGACTATCAGCATTATCAGCACGAAGAAGCAATCGGTGTTCTGAGCGGCTAAATGAGAAAAACAACATACCAATAAACATAAAGCCCATTAATTTTTTTTTACTACTAAAATTTTGAAGTGCCGAGTCCATATAGTCCAATGCTAGTACCTTGTTAACATTCGATATGGTTCTCGAAGATCTTTGGTTACCAAGTCATCAATCAAAGTGCCAATATAGCTGCTTTCTCTCTCAAGAACAATGAGGGACTTGCCATCTGCATGCCTCGCAGCATTTATCCCCGAAAGAATGCCCTACAAACAAAAGAGAAGCATCTCAGTTTTGGGAGATTATTGGAGTGATCATGTTATTAACTTATTGGAGTGATCATGTTAACAACTCAGGATTCTAGTAAAATATATAGGACTTCGTATTTAGCTAAGCATGCACCTTGCATGTGTTGAGTGCACTATGTATCAGAAATGACACTAACTTTTATTGACAATTTAAAGCGGCTTTAGGTAAATAGTGATGTACTCTCACCGAAGAACAATTCAACTTCATAAACCGGAGCAATAGGGGAAAAGATTAGGGGAGTGAAAATTTGAAACCTGTGCAGCAGCTTCCTCGTAGCCAGTTGTTCCATTTATCTGACCAGAGAAGAAAAGACCTTGAATTTTCTTGGTCATAAGAGATCTAGAGCACTGGTGAGCAGGCAAATAATCATATTCCACTGCATAAGCTGGTCTCAGCATTGAACAGTTTTCAAGTCCAGGTAGTGTTCGCAGTAGTGGTAGCTGCAGTCTCTCAGGTAAACCAGTTGAGAATCCCTGCAAAAAAAAATATTTATTTGAATATATACAGTCAATCTATGCAAAAGTTTAAAGATGTTGCCAATCAAAAGAAGAAAAGACAAAAAGGTATAAGAAGACAACACAAAATAAGAGCCTTCGAAAATTGCATTGTTTTTGTTATAGATATACGACTAAAGGAGTAGTAATTATGAAGATCAGCAAAAAAAGTTGTATTGCATCTGTAGATACCATCAGATAAGCACGAAAATGTGGGAATTTCCAAAGGAAGTAAAGCATCAACGTATACATGACTGCAGAAATACCTGTACATAAAGTTCAGGTACAGTCCGGCCTTCCGGTTCAAGAAAAATCTGATGGGACTCTTTGTCTTGGAATCTAACAATCTGAAGCAACAAACAAGAAATGGTAAAACGATATTTTAAGAGAATTCAAAACATAGAAGCAAAGTTTTCATATAAACAGAACAAAAAACTGAAAAGACACCCTTTCAAAGAAGAGGGGATAAATAGCATCTCTGCAGGAGTAAACATATATCCTGCCATAAATAGAACAGTAGCCATGCCTGCTGGCTTGCTGTAATATGAAATTGGCCATGAAAGGTCCTATATTACAATTTTTCAAAAGATAATGAAGCACCCAAAGGTGCCAATTTATAGTTGATTCGGTTGACTTCCCTCCATTCTAGCAACCTACCCCTCCTGCTGTTTCAGCACACCATTTACAAAAGTAACATCTAGTTAAGATATCCCTTGGCAACAAAAATGTGATAGGAATATATTTCCCCGAAAGAGAACCCTTCACTTTCTACTTTAAGGAGATTCATGCTGTTCAGTACCCTGTTACTACTTCATTTCTTGTTAAAACATTCCTGAGTAACAAAGATAACATAACAACATAATTCAGCAAAAAAGGGCAACCCCAACAAGAAGCACATTGACCAAAATAGGCCATAAAGGCATCTCAATAGTTCCTAGCCCTTACAGCAATGTTGATCCAGAAAAGTTTCTCTCTCGACACTTCAAGGAGGCTTCTCAATTGACAAAACAAACAAAGTATCACACTACCAACCCACAATCTCAATTCCCTGTGAAAGTGTGAATTCAATGGTGTCAGTTGTGAGATTATCCATCTTTAGACATTTAGGAATTTGGAGTTCTAATGAACTTACGAAAAACAAGGTTATCAGGAGAGGATAAAGAGCTTCATATGACTTCAAAAGCTAGTGGTCATATTTATTAAATTCGCTCATCAAATTCTAGCATTATTCATCAATAGGATGGAAGAACTTGCTACTAATTAATTACTTTCTTGTCTACTGGCTCGAGGAAGGGAGGTGTTGGTATTAAAACTTAAAAGATAGCAATCTGCATGTAAATGTTAAGTAAAGTTTACCTTATCCTCAATTGAAGGGCAATATCTAGGACCTTTAGCATCAACCCAGCCACCATATGTTGGAGTTTCATGCAAGTTTTCCTTGATCAGCTCATGAGTGATCTTTGTCGTACGTGTCAGATAGCAGCACATCTGCTCCCTTTCAATATGAAATTCAGGGTCAAAGGTAAACCAGCTGACCTGCAATAACGATTCATAAATCAGTGCCATTTCCTTTACGTACCCAGCAAACCGAAAAATGAATGTGGATTTACTAACTTTTGCAAGCAGATGCAATACATCAGCAAAAAAGTACATAAGGTAAAAAGGTTGATGAAATTTCCACTTAAAAACTTGCATAATAAAACGTACACATAAGATTTAACAACAGGACCTCTTCATCTCCACGCTGAGGTTCCAATTTGGAGAAGTCTACAGTTCGAATGTCAACACGTGCAGGAGTCCCTGTTTTCAACCTATCAGTTTCAAACCCTACAAGTTGAAGGTTTTCGGTGAGTCCATGTGAGGCTGATTCCCCAGCTCTTCCTGCATCCATAGAGGTTTTGCCAACCCATATTTTGCCACTCATGAACGTCCCAGTTGTAAGAACAACGGAAGGTGCATAGAAATTCATTCCAAAGAATGTTCGAACACCTTCGATATTATCATTATTCCCAATAATGATATCTGTTACCATAGCCTCTCTAATTGAAAGGTTATCTGTGCTGTGAAATCAAATAAACTATAGAAATCATTATATAAAACAATAGAGCAGCACACAAAAGCATGGATACATTGTCCAAAATGTGTATATTTCCCATAAAGAGAAGGAATGTCAGTCTTTTTTAACTTCTATTATATAAAAGAATGACTAGCCAGTCTCTTGGATTTGTTACACAAAAATGCACATTCAGTTAGTTCGAAAGACAATATTAACAGGTGAGGGAAACAAATTATCTCAAGCACATGCCAAGGAGGGGATTTTGACAGCTTTATAAGTCATACTTTAACCAAAAGCCGAGCGCCATGCAAGCATGAATAAGTGAATAAAACATCACTAAGTTGAAGAAAACAGGCATAACACAACAAAAAGTTAAGACTAATTATTACAGATAAGATAAAATTCTCAGTAATCATCACCGATCACTCCTCATATTGTGACAAATCACTGTCCCTGAAGATTAGCTAACAAGTAAAAACTTACTTTTCCACAACACTCTTCATCTGCATAGCATATTCTCTCTTATCAGTTTGTGCACGCAATGCTCTGACGGCTGGACCTCTGGATGTATTAAGCACACGCTTTTGCAAATAACACCTAAATGCGAGCAAATAAAACGCTTACAGCTTGTAAATATATAGAGTGAATAGACACACAAATGAAATAACTCACAGGCTCCCCAAATTTATAATGTGACTGTATGATTCTTTATAACCTAAGAGAAACACAGCAAGAATAACATTTCAATACCCCAAAGCTAGTAAGTTGGTAGCACTGAAGCAGGTTTGATTTTCAGATGTACCTTCACCTTGTTAGTAATAACAAAAAAGGTTGTTTCCGATTAAAGCTTGGTAAAAAACATCATCTACAACTTCACATAAATAAGAAGTGCACATGACTTAATTAGCCATTTCAGTATAGTCCATTATAACCCAACACCAAAGAACTATAAATCTTTTGTTGCATCATGAAAAGCATAGTCATAGGCATGGCCATCCATACTTTCTAGTAGTAACTTAAATTTTTAGATTTTATTCTTTTAAACAAATTACATCTAGTGTCTCCACTTTCCATATAATTTTCATTCAAAATTAAAATTACCTATCAGTAATTTTTCCCATCTCACCACCAAGTGCATCCACTTCATGTACAAGCTGTGATTTTGCAGGCCCACCAACTGCCGGGTTGCAAGGCTGCATGCAGATTCTCAATTAATTTATCGCCAGCCATATAAGACAATAATAGTAGAAAAAGAGTAGTGAACATTGAACCGGCAGAAAATCACAAGGCAGCACTAACCCTTCTCAAAATCAAAGAGCAGGATAGATATAAGAAAGTGAAATCAAGAAAATTTAAGGCTGAAGCTATACAAAGTGTTATGCATTGGCTGATGAAAGATTGGAAAATTCAGGTACAACTAGTCTGAAGAAATAAGGTTCAAACAACAATCAAAGCACTCTCTCTGATAATGGAATCAAGAAATTCTACATAAATTCATTGACAAAAACTCCACAGCCCATAGGATAACCGATAACAAATAAGCAACATAAATTCATGTCCAATTTGTTTAAAATGTGCATTTAAATACACTCTTCTTCGTGGTTTTGTTGCATGTTCAACAAGCAATACAAATAAAGCGTAAAACAATTGGAAAAATGATATTCCTTTCACCAAATAGTTAAAAGTCTTAACTATTTTCAGCCATGAAATTCTGCATTAACAAAAAGCTGAATCAAACTTTGAATGGGCCAACAATACATGAACACTTTTTTTATACCCATCTAAATATCCACAGAAGAGACGGTCCATGAATTCATATACACTTCTACGTCAGAATAATTACCTGCCATGCAATTCTATCAATGTTTAGCGTGAGAAGAAGAGTTCTTGCCCCTAAACGAGCAGAAGCAAGAGCAGCTTCACATCCTGCATGTCCACCTCCAACCACGATCACATCATATACTCCATCAACTGTTTCAACAAGAACACCCCATTAGAAAATCAGGGGGAAAAGTTCTCACAAAAGTGATCAATCAGTGTTTATCCAAAACAGGTGGATAGAGTTCTAACCACACATATCAATGATAAAATTTAAAGATAAATTAATTTTAAAAAACAACCTGACATGAGAATTCACCTAAAAACATAATGTAATTAATGCAATCCTCTAATAACAGCACCACTTCTTCACTTCAAGAAGCATTGTTAAACTAGATTCGCCTAATTAACCGGCTTACCTCGTTAATAGTTAGTCTCAAATTATAGTCAATCCTGTCTACTTTCAGTAACACTTTATAGGCCCTAACTTTAAAATTAACTCTAATACTTTCTCTAAATGCTAAAAAACACTATAAGTATAAAAAAGACCGATATATCATGAACATGGTATATAATTAGAAATTCAATCAATTGTGCAAAGCTTAAGTAATTCCTTGCGCATTGTGGACTAAAAATCATAGTATCATGCCATCAACCACATAGGAGCTCGTTTCTTGATCAAGTTCCACTGCATATAGTTAGTAACATTATCTAAGATAATGGTGTACTCTATTTTGTAGAATAAGCATGCATAATCACTATTTAAGCACACATAATTGCAAACAAACACAATACATGACATCAATTCAAATTCTATTTGAAAAAGAACTAAAATACAATAGATGTATTTCCCAGTTGCTAGCTAAGATAAGCCTTCCCAAGGTTCTTTGCTAGGCACAAACTGTTGGATACTTAGTGCACTAGTAAAGTAACCCTATAGCAGCAATGCGATGGCAATTTTAAAAATGCAAAATGAACACAAACTGTTTGTGAAAATGCCTCATAGAACAAAATCAACAAAAGGGCAAAGAACATATATATTAAATTGAAGAAATCGATTACTCACCGCCATGATTAGAAGCTGAAACAGTGAATTTCCTTGTGGAAGTGAAGGACAAAAGATGGCGCTGACGAGGATGATTGGAACGAAAGGTGAGATAGCGAGGTTTGAAGAGTAAAGGCGATCGGAAGTGATTTGAAATGGAAGATGTAAAGGGAAAATAGCGCGTAATACGACTGAGTTGAGTAGTAGTCATCTCCGCCATTGGAGCAGAACGAAGCATTTTTTCTGGTTTTGTAGAGTATTATAAGTACCAGTACGTTTTATGGAGTTTCCATGGCCATGGTAAAGGATAAGCCCGGGGAAATCCGTTTTATTCCTAATTTGTTGAACTTTTTCAAGACTTCAACTTTAGGAATACTAATATCTTTCGAAATTACTCTTTAAGTTTTTTTAATTTTAATAGTATTTCTACCTTTTTGAGCTAATTATATGTGTGACACTGTTTATTTTTTTCCGTTACATTGACGTTAAATGTCATTTAGAAGTAAGGGAAATTATCAATGGTACCCCTGTGACATGTGTTATAGCACTTTATCAATGATACCTCTATGTTATAGCACTTTTAAATGGCATTTAACGTCAACTTAACGGAAAAAGGTGAACAATGTTATATTTGTAATTAGCTCAAAAAGGTAATGGTGTCTTTGGAATTAAAAAAAAAACACAGGGGTACCATTGATAAAGTGATATAACACAAAGGTACTATTGATAAAATTTCCAATTTTGTTTTCCTTGTAAAATAAAATACTCCTCTAGTGTATAATCAATTGAAGTGATATATTTAGAAATAACATAGATATAAAGCCAACATTCTTATTTTCCTTTAATTTGTATTGATTGGTTTATTTAACACATATATCTAATACGTCTCTCGGAGAAATCGTCTTTTACAATAATTTGTTTATTAAAAATTATAAATGAATTAGTGTTATACTAAAACATATCAAAATGAAAATATATGACAAATCAAAAGTATTCTTTGTTTTTTTAGTTTAAGGGAGGCAATGAGAATCAAAATAGTAGCTAAGAATTGAACGGTAGGTCAATGCATAAGAACAGTGGTATATATTTTAATTAAAATAATACTCGATATAATTTCTATCTCCATACTTTCAAGTTTCAACACTCCCTCTGTCCATAATTTTAGCTATATTTTCCATTTTTAGTTGTCCTAAAATTTTAGTTATATACTTATTTTTATATGAGTTTCACCTTTTACCTACCATTAAAACACAATTTCAACCACTCATTTCACTTTTTTTTTCTCCTAATTCAAACCAAATATTACACCATCACAAACAAAAAAAAAAATTATATTCTTAATAAAGCAACAAAATACAAAATGGACTATAGTACAATACTGTTTCTTTGACTTAATATTGTTGTGTCTTTTAACAAAAAATATAGTCTAATAGCATATTGTAAGATTCATTTTAATATATAATTTTAAAATTAGTTTTTTCATTATGTTTATATATATATAACTATAGATAAATATCAGCACTTTTTTTTTGAAAGAATAAATATCAGCACTTTGATAAGTGCATTAGCATCTGGTATTGCAAGTAAAAGAAATTTTATGAAGTATTTCTTTGTTTTTCTAGTTGGACACATTTGAAGTTACATATATTTTGATTTGTGTTAAGGATAAATTAAACAAATTATGGATAAACTCAAGCAACTTTTTATTAAATCCAAACGAGCTTTTCATGGGCATTTGCCTATATCCAATCGAGGGATCGAGAAAATTATAGAAACATGGGTTTAATTAGTTGAATTATTAGCCATCTTTATATGCATATCTAATCCCTTTTGAGTTGTTGATTTCCAATTGCGTTTTGAGTTATCTTTATATGCACTTCTAATCCCTTTTGCGTTGATCACTTGTTTCCTGCATTCTCTTCTATTTTGCTTCTTTTCCTCACCCTCATTCTTGAGTCTCGAGTCTCGACTCTTGTAGAAGGCTCAAATTTATAAGAAATATGAGTTATGAAAATTGAGCAAGTTTGATGGCACAAATCGTTGAGGGTAGGGATGGTCATAGGGTGGGTTTGGAGCGGGTCCAATCAGATTCAAATCCGGACCCTTTAAATTTTTTGAGATTCAGACCCGAACCCGGATCCGAACCCTAATGGTCCAAAATTTTAAGATTCAGACCCAAAAAATAAGACCTAGACCCTTAAAAAAGAGGCAGGTCAGAGCGGGTCCAACAGGGTCCTGAGCCAGTGACCATCCCTAGTTGAGAGAGACAATTTCTCGTAGAGACCAATCCAATTAATATAAATTTAAAAAATATAAACTTTTTATTTTGATGTCGTCTTTTGAACGATCTCTCACGAGAGCGCTTGATTCGATGGACAAAGTAAAGAAATGGAATTTCGTAAGACTAATGAGTAATGATGCACGGCGCGGGAAGACCGACCATGAAGCATCCAAATTCCAACACCACGATATACTGTCGACTTTTGAATTTCGAAGCCAATAGGGTTCATCACAAGTTCACCTTATAACACAAAGCGGGAAACTACACTAAACAGCCATGGAAGAAACCACGACAAAGCTTAAACAGCCATCGAGTCTACCATTTGAGTCCAAACAACTTCCTCGTATACTTTCACTTTCTTCCATTTTAGTTTATTTTTCTTTTTTTTTTAATTGAAGCTCCATTTTTTCATTTTCATTTCTTTTTCAGGTGAAGATAATCGATCGAAGATGAAGAAACTAGAAGGCGATGCTCCTAGTTTTTCACTCTTTGATTTTGATTCTTCTCCAGGTATTTTTTAAAAAATTTTTCGTCCTTTTTCTGATTTTTTTTGCTTTATTTGGTTGTTTAGCAACTTGTTTAATGGCTGTTGTTATGTAATCGCCCGTAGAGAATGAGAGTAATTCTAGAGATTCTGAGGTTTTCGATGAAGCAATTGATGATAATAAACCTAATTTTTCTGGAAATGTTGATGCTGTGCCACATCATGGTATGTTTGTCGACTCCCTTTTTTTGAAAAAAATAATTGAATTTGGTTTGTTATTGTAGTATTATGGTGTTTATTTGGAATGAAATTTCTGTAAAGTTTGTTGTTGAAATGTGATTTTAGAATGGATGAAATTAGATAAATTATTTTGCTTTATTTTGATTGATTGATTTGGAGTTGAATTGACAGAGAAGTTCAAGCCGAAGCCGAAGATGGAGAAAGTGAAAATTGAAGGAAGGAGAAGGCTTTGCAAATTATCGTCAAAAAATAATGATGATGAAAATGAAGTTCATAAGGATAAGATGAAGGAAGAGAATCATCATTTTTTTGATGTGTCTGATTTCAGTTCGCCATCACCTAAGAAGAACGTAGGTTGTGCGGAAAATGAGATTAGGGATATATTGAATGATTTAAGTTCAAAGCTTGAGACTCTTACGATTGAGAAGAGGAGGAACCCTAGGCCAGTTGACTTAAAGGCTGTTCCTCTGGGCGATAATTTGTTGCAGGAAGTGATAGATAAAGGTGTTGGTCAAAAGGATGATGTAGCGGACCAGGGCAAAGAGAAGAAAGTTGAGCGTGGGAATTTGAGTGAATCTTATAGAGACAATCTTGGTGAGAGAGCTAAACCGAATAAGAACACATTTGAAGAGGAATTGAGAAGTGTAAATCTGAAAGTGAAGGAAAAGCCCATTGTTTCTGGTAAAAAACCAGTTTATGATATTAAAGCTGATGGTGATGATGGTGAGGATGATTGTGTAGAGGTGGGAGGTAGTAATTGGAATCAGAGAGAAAAGCTACATGATAGTAAAGTAGGCAGAGAGGCTGGTGATTCAAGTGTGATTGAGGTGTTAGATGATGATGATGATGCTAATGAGGCTGTTTCAAAGGATGAATATGCCATTACTTTGAGTGGCCCTAGATCAACTTACAAGTTGCCTCCTAAAGTTGGCAAAATGTTGTATCCTCATCAGCGTGATGGCTTGAGGTGGCTTTGGTCTCTTCACTGTCAAGAGAAAGGTGGGATTTTGGGAGATGACATGGGCTTGGGGAAAACCATGCAGGTAAATATTTTTTACTTGCTCCCTGGAATTGTTTATTTGCAGCAATCTTGTTTACTTATACTTTATTGTTAAAAAAAATTCTGTGCATCTCAGGTTTCTGGTTTTCTGGCTGGTTTGTTTGATTCGCGTTTGATAAAGAGAGCAATGATTGTTGCTCCTAAGACACTGATACCTCACTGGATAAAAGAACTGACTGCTGTGGGTCTTTCACGGAAGATAAAAGAGTGAGCTTACTTATTTTGTGAACCTTATGGGTGTTCGTTATCTACGAGGGATTATCATGTTATACAACATATTAGTCTTGATAAATATTTCCTTTTTATGTAGATATTTTGGGACGTGTCCAAAATTACGGCAGTATGAGCTTCAATATGTGTTTCAGGTTTAAATTTTCCTATACATTTATTATGCATGAGACAAAACGTTGTGTTAACATAATTGCCTGATTTTTACCAGTGTCTTTTAGTATGTTTGAGATATAAGTGGCTTTTAAACCTTAATGGTTGCTGCTAAAGATCAATCTTTATTCTTTTCGTCAAAAGAAAAGTTTCAGGAAGTTTAAAATCCAAATAAAACTGCCAAATTCAATTTACATGTAAAATACTATAAATAAATTCAATCACCGTTGATGTACAGAAATTTCTAAGTTTTGTTCTTTCAGAAGCTATTTTTGGATATCTTACTTGCTTGTCTTGCAGAATAAGGGCATTCTTTTGACAACTTATGATATTGTACGGTTCAATACAAAACAACTTTGCGGAAGTGGTTTGTATGATGAAGATTGTGATGATGGTCCTCTTTGGGACTATATGATACTTGACGAGGTAGGCATTGTAACAATAGTCAATGCAATGTCATATTAGTATACAGAATTTGATTTGCAAACATGCTGGATATTTCCTTAAATTTCAAATGCCTTTTATCCTCCATGATCCTTCCTTCTACATTTGGTTTGTTGATATGCCCAATTGTTAGGATGTCTTCATATCATTTACGATATACTTGAAAAATATAGAAAAGGCGCAAAGAAGTTGCAACTTATGACAATCTTTCAATTTATGGTATTGTGTACTAACTATTACGTGATAATGAGGGGTTTAATATGTTAGTACTGCTCATTCATTATTGTTTGTTGCAAAAAGTTATTTGTATCAAGTATCCACTACCTAGATTTACTGTTACACTGAAAAATATGATTTTGATTAAGTTCTTCAATTAATTTGCAATACCCTCTAATTTATCAATATTTGGAGGTTATTAGTTATATGTGCTAACAACAAGAACGCCAGAACCTTAATCACAAAAGATTGGAGTCGAATATATGAACTAATATGAGCTTTAATGTTGGTTTACATTTTTAATATTTCAAAATTTTTTCTAGCTGAAACCTTCTGACATATAAAACTTCTTATAGGTGTATGCTTCATCCATCAATAGAGTGAAATTTTTTTGTATAAACCTCTGCAATGAACTCTTTCAGTTACATATGTGTGTTTTTTTTTCTTATCTTATTTTTCTTGTTCATTATCACTTTAGGGTCATCTCATAAAGAATCCAAGTACACAAAGAGCTAAGAGCTTACTTGCTATACCTTGTGCTCATCGTATTATCATTAGTGGCACACCGATACAAAATAACCTAAAGGTATCATTAATTCAGCTTACATATGTGATAAAGTGATTGGAAATCAAACTATTAGAAGTTAAATGTGACTACTTCTATTGTCTAAAATAGGAGCTGTGGGCACTCTTCAACTTCTGTTGCCCTGATCTGTTAGGCGACAACAAAGAGTATGTGCGTTTTTTATCATTCTACTTTTGAAAGAGGATATTTTTTATTCTAAAGTATGAAGTTTGATGCATATTCAGGTTCAGAGAAAAGTATGAACACCCAATTCTTCGTGGTAATGACAAAAGAGCCTCTGAGAGGGATAAGCGGGTGGGCTCAATGGTTGCGAAGGTAATGACTATTTACATGTGTTTAACTTCTATACTGATTTTGAGTTCTTGCTGCCAGTTTACTTCTCAAAAACATGACTAATCGAAATATTAATTCTTCTAGATAGATTCGTTATTAGGTGGGGTAATCGGTTATGATGGGGGTTTGACATGCATTCTTGTTCTTTTGATAAAAGCAACAAAAATATTGTTTCCTAAGAAGAAGGTAGATGATTTAAAAGTTGGCAAGTAACAAATTTCCAATACCCCGATGCCATAAATGACTCCCACCTATGGGCGGTTTTGGGGGGGGGGTTTAATGTATGCAACCATGGATGCCCTTGTTGGTAATAGCAAAAGGTTGTTTGCGAATTGACCCTTGGTAGCAAATATGGAACTTCATATAAAAAGGAAATGCACATGATTCTATGAGTCATTTTAATATAGTTCATTATAATCCAAAATCAAAGAACTATGAATCTTTGGTGTGTCAAAATCTGTTATATAAGAAAATAAAAAAGGTTGATAATTTTAATGGTCCATCTCATAAGCCAAAAGTCAAAGAAGCGGGGCATCTTTGACTATTGGAATGGACGTAATGTATCTTACCTTTAATTTTTCGTTTGGTTTTGTTGTGAGTACTGCTCCATAGCCTGTACATGTGTGTTTGCTTCTATAAGGAAGATATGTTTTGTTACTTTTGGGTCCTTGGTAGTTAGAATTTTGAAACCACCTTATTTGTTTGTTTTTGTTAATCTGTTTATTTGTGAAATGTCTTTGATGAATTACAAGCTTTATATGTCGGTTAAATTCTTGAAAGGTCAAGGTTACTGAGGTAAATAAATTTTTATAAGGAACCAATTAAGAAAGAATGTCATGATTCGTTGCAGCTCATTTTTTGTTTTGCACTATACACTTAACTTCTATTCTCTAGATTCTATTTTATATTACAATGAATTATTTGTGTAACTCTAGAATCAGGATGTCTGATTGCACTATCATTTGTGCTTGTAGGAGTTGAGGGAACGCATCCAGCCTTACTTTCTTCGGCGCTTGAAAAGTGAAGTATTTGGTAATAATGAGTCTGGAGAGAATCCTAAATTGTCCAAGAAGAATGAGATAATAGTGTGGTTGCGATTGACTAGTAGCCAGGTGCAATTACTGCGCATTTTTTAAAGGTTACTAAATAAATGGCTAGTCTCTTATTTATCCTTCTCTTTCACTTGTTTCATGTAGCGCAAGTTGTATGAAGCCTTTCTGAAGAGTGAAATAGTTCTTTCAGCTTTTGATGGCTCTCCTCTTGCTGCATTAACGGTATTTTATCTTTGAAATCTGTATTTAAGGGCTTTGTGTTTATTTCTTTGCATTGGCTTAGCAGTAGACTATTGATGCATTATTTATCTGTAAAGTTTGAGTAAATGCATTGATTTTTTGGGTTTAAGAAATCACATGAAAAAGACTTGTATTTTGCTATTTCAAGAAAAATTAGTCAGTCATATACGTGAAGACACAATTACGACCATTGATGTGGATAATTTTGAGTGTTCAATAATTGTTGTAAATGTGTGTTGCTAGTAGTTTGTAATTCTTTGGTTTCGGAGCTAAGTGTTACCTAAGACTTCTAAGGAAATGTCTGCAAGTAATTAATTTGAGAGTCTTTTGTTTTGAAGCTAAAGGTCACCTAAGACTTTTATGAGAATGTTGTTTCTTTGCCATTCTTTGGACCATTTGGATGGAAAGAAATAGAAAATTTTGGATATAGCTCTTCCATCAGATGTTTTGGAAGCGAGCCAAGTTTCGAGCCACATTTTGGGCTAGTGCCGATGACTTTTTTTTTAAAATTTTGTTCTATTTCTAGGTGATCTTTGTAATGATGAATAGAACATCTTAATGTATTTTTCTTGTTATAAAGAGATCTTTTATCCTTAATATTATATCCTTTTCATTATTAAATAAATTTCCTTATCAAAAAACACAAATCTATTGCTCTATTGTGTGCTGTTGCGTGTATGTATTGCAAAAATACACATTTCTCCGTTTAAGGATACATGCAACATTTTGACTTTCGTCCATTTTAATAATCTTTCGAACGAAGAAATCATACTAAATTTTGGGTCCATAATCAAAATGTTGAGAGTATTCTTTATTAAAGGATGTATATCTTTTCGTCTAAGCGTTTCAACTCATTGCAGATTTTGAAAAAGATTTGTGATCATCCGTATCTGTTGACAAAGAGAGCAGCTGAAGATGTTTTGGAAGGGATGGATTCGATGCTTAATTCGGAAGAGCGTGGCCTAGCTGAGAAATTGGCCATGCATGCTGCACATCTAACAAAAAATGATGATTTCCAGGAGAAGCATGATAATCTCTCATGCAAGATATCGTTCATACTATCTTTGTTGGTATGTTTGGAGTTTCGACTTTCTATCTCATATATTATCTTCTGTCATCTTTTGTTTGTTAAATTATGTTTGTAATCCTTGCAGAAAAATTTAATTCCAGAGGGGCATAACGTTCTTATCTTTTCACAAACTCGCAAAATGCTCAATCTCATCCAGGTTAGTTCAAGTACCTCACAGCACACATTTGTGTTTGATTAGTACACAGGTAACAAGTTGCATCAATGGTATTACTTGAAAAGGGTTGTAGCATCCAACAATGTGATTACTTGATTTCTTGTCAAATGTCAATATCTGTTGTATATTTGGTGGTTCATAATAAGGTTCCTACGTTGTGATACCTAGATTTAGCTTGAAAAGGGATTGATAGACTACTTATATCATCAAGATGCATTTTTTTTCTAGGGAGCCCATTTGCTAAGAGCTCCACAGTTAAGCGTGTTTGGTGAGGAGCAATCTTAGGATGAGTGACCTCTTGGAAAGTTTTCCCTGGTGCGCACGAGTGAGGACAAAGTGCGCTGGAAAGACTTGTGTTGGTTAGTGGGGCCAGTCTACAGTCTTCATGGGTAGTCACCGGCGGTCCGAGGGGTCGGGGTGTTACATACGTAGCCTCTTTTCAAACAAACTTGCCCCAAGAATGTGAGTTAATGAAGATTGAGAAAATGATTTAATTTCTTTTACCTGTCATGGACTCAAGACTGGATATTTTGAGAACATAGCTCTATGTTGTGCTATGCTTGTTTTTTGCATTGTGAAGTGTAGCCTCTTCTTCTTGCTTGGATCTAATTGTCTTGGTGTGATTTCTTTATGTTTTTGGTGTTCACATTTTCTGGTATTATCAGGAATCCTTGACGATGAATGGTTTTGACTACTTGCGCATTGATGGCACAACAAAAGCTAGTGACAGATTGAAGATTGTAGAAGTTAGTTTCTTTATTTTTTTTATAGAATGAAATTATGTATCTTGGAGATTATAATGAATCTCATTGCTAATAACCAGGAATTCCAAGAAGGTCGTGGTGCACCTATTTTTCTATTGACCTCTCAAGTTGGTGGCCTTGGGCTAACCCTTACAAAGGCTGATCGTGTAATTGTTGTAGATCCAGCATGGAATCCTAGGTAACTATTTGTTGGAGAATTTGTGAATTTGAATAAGGCATACCGCATATATCTTGCATATAGCTTTATGGAGCTTGCTGTTAATCGTTTCTTACTTTCCAAAATATCCAAAATAAGGAATTTGAGCAAGGTAAATGCATTGCCTTTCTTTAACAAGAAAATTTTTAACTTTCATTGTTTATAGCAAACCATTACTCATTATCTGTTCACTTACATCATCTTATAAAACCATAGAAGCCAATAATAGATTAATTTCTATCTATACAGTATGGATAACCAAAGTGTAGACCGTGCTTATCGAATTGGTCAGAAGAAAGACGTTATAGTCTACCGATTGATGACATGCGGTACAATTGAAGAAAAAATATATCGAAAGCAGGTTGGCTTTCTCTTTTGTATCTGTCATTTTTTTTTCAAGTTGAAATTCTTGATAACTAATTTGCGTCTAAAATTTTGGTCTTAGATATTCAAGGGAGGCTTGTTTAAAACAGCTACAGAGCACAAAGAGCAAACACGCTATTTCTCTCAGCAGGTTTTTTCTGACTACTTTTTGTATGATATGAAGCTTTTCGAAATATCTTGATGTAATTTTTTACAACTACAACATTTTCAGGACCTTACAGAACTTTTCAGCCTTCCCAAAGATGGTTTTGATGTTTCTCCCACTCAGTTGCAGTTACTTGCAGAGCATGGTGATCAGATTTCAATGTAACAATCTTTGTACTCTTATAATCCGTGTTGTCATGCTCTCCGTTTTTCAAAGCTCTAACTGGTGTTTCACAATTAGTTAATGGATGTTTTATTGCTGTTAACAGGAGTGACTTTTTGAAAGTGCATATCAAATTCCTGGAATCTTTAGGCATTGGTGGTGTCAGTCACCACAGCTTGCTCTATTCCAAAACTGAACCTACATCAGTTGCCCAGGTTGAAGAACATGAGACAAGGTGAGGAACTTCATTCTTTGGCAGTTGAGAGTCGAGACAGTTTTTATTGTTAATGTTAGCCATGTGTTTTGTGGAATTCATGCGACATGAGTGAATTATCGTTTGTTTGCTAGCAAAAGCGACACTGATGTTTGTGGTGTTCCATTGTACATGTGTAATAATTTCCACATATGAAGGGTAATTCTAGGGTCCTTCAACTCTATCATTCATAATGAGGCCGTAAATCTTTTCTTATTTTTCTGTCAGGAGAACAGGAACCCAAATTTATAGAAGATTTGGTTCTTCTTCAACAGAACATTATGTTAATGGGTATGATTTTCTGTACTCTAATGTGTTTGAAGATGATTCCATTCATTTTTCTTTCCTTAAATATGAATGAGTGATTTATATGTAATGCTAATTTCACCTTCACAGGTCTCAATATGCATTTTGTCCAAAGGATGTAAACACCCACAAGATGAATTCTTCCCCACAATGTGCTGCTAAGATAACTGAATCAGATATCAAGGAGAGAATCAATCGACTTTCTCAAATTCTATCAAACAAGGTCTGACTTCTTTACTCTACGTGTCTGGTTAGTATCAATAGAATTACATCCTGTACATTGAACTTCAATGATCTTTTACCCCTTGGTCCATAAAAATTTGTGTTGCACTTTTGTCCGGTGACTTGTGTTTGAGATTGATTGCTTTGTTCATTATTCTGACTTTAGGAGATATGAATCTCATTGAATTTTCAATAGCAATGGTCAAGTAGAGAGATACCAGAACAATAATGGGCTTGTTTATTTGTTGGTATTAAATGATGAGAATAGTACAAGCATACAACATGTCATTACACCAATGCCATTAAATGATGGAAATAGTAATGAAAATTTCATGTTATTAGCTAGAAGAATGGCTTGAAAGATTTACGATCATGTTTGTCCTACTCTAATCATATTTTCTTCACGAAATTCGAATTTGTTAGCATTTGGAGAGTGATATTAGATGGTAATGAAATTCTTTGGAGAAAACATATGCTTGAGGATCAGCACTTTATTACTATCATAATGACACAACATTTATTATGAAAATTAATTTAAAATTTCACTAAATCTATATTTGGGTAACATTTTTGAAAGAAGGGGAAGGGAGGGAAGGAGAGATTACATGGTGTGTTTTTGAAAGGAATGGTGCTTGGACGCTCAAATGACAAGAGGAGATGATGAAGAAAGTAAGAAAATAGATGATAAACAAGAGCAAACAAAAAGATTGAAGCTTTAATTAACAAAGCACACATAAAAAATTAAATGGTGTCTTGGACACCTCCCCTAAAATGGGATTATATTTTAAAAACAAATCAACATTACATTAAATAACACTCACAATGCTTGAACACACACTATTAAACTCAAAGCTCCCACCTTATCTAATACAAGAGAACATTCTAGGACTTTCAAACCCTATTTACCCTATGTATTAGCCATTTTCTCCATATGTTTCAACTTGATTTAGGGACCTTATATAGCCCTAAAACAATATAATAAACCCTAGCCCAAAAGACCAAACGTACCCACCAAGTTTAAAGCTAAAACAAAAACTCGCAAAGGGCCTTACACCAGAGTGTTCGGATGAGCACATCATGTGCTTGAACAAGAACTTGCTCCCATCATTCATTGTCTTTTGTTGTTGCATGCCTCGTTCAAGGCACCTTCCAAGCTCTTCATGCCTTGTTCAAGGCTAGGGGTGTTCAGTGGGTCGTGCCCGCATTTTAAGCCCTTATCCGACCCGTTTCTAGAAGGACTTTGTAAGGGTCGGGCTGAAAACGGGCTATATTACAATTAAAATGAAGCGGACTATCAAAAGGGCTCAATAAGGACCAAAACGGACCTTTGTAAATAGTATAATTAATGTATAACTTAAATATTAGAAATGACAAAATCAATGAAATTATTAAATATTTTTTCAATCTAATTATTATAAATGATAATTTAATTGTTATAAATTAATAAATGGGGATTAAATTAATTTTTAGTTGTAAAAACTGGCCGAGTTGGGCCGGATTGGGCTTTGACAGTAAAACCCATATTAATTTCAAAGGATTCTTATCCGGCCCGGCCCATATGTACTTAAGCCCGGCTAAACCCTTATCCGGCCCATTGAACACCCCTATTCAAGGCCTACCTTTGTGCACTTTCTTTCCTTGTTCAAGACATCTTTCTTCTTGTTCAAGGCACTCTTCATGCACTTCCATCTTCTTCTTCTTTGTTGCTCCATCACCATGGCACATCAAAGACCTTCCTTCATTAGCTCCACCATAAATGTCCTCAATCCCCTTGCTTCCCATCATCGCTCACAACATGGTTTGCCTTAGCTTGAGTCATTTAGTGATCAACATCATCTCCAACAAGAGTTGCTTTGGTTCTTGCCCTAAAAGTTTTCCTTCCAAATCTTTTAATGTTGGAAGAATTTGTTTTGTTTAAAATGTGATGGAGTTCTTCCTTCCAATTCTCTGCCCTCTATTCCCCCTTACCCTATTGTTATACAAATGAGGGGAGTGCAATCCCTCCTTTTCCACCCCCTTCTTTCCCTCTATTTCCTCCTATCCTAACGTAGGGTAAAAGTCATTCTCATTACCGCCATTATGATTGACTGCCAAATGGGGCCTAAGTTTAAGGATTGGTTTAAAATGAATATGTAAACATTCTTTGTTCTGGGTATAATTCAGTTTGTACTATTGGTTCAAGCCGATTCAAACTTTTAGAATTAAGGTTTTGACATTGTATTATTAAATTGAATAGAGGCTAGTCTCGCCAAAAACCAACTTTCATGACAAGCTGAAACTTGCTTATGATCAATCATATTATCCTCTTTTGAAATGGATCACGAGGATGAGTTGTGGTATGCTTCATTTGAATAGAAACCTAGCGTACTTTTCTAGCTTCTCCGATACCATCATCACATAAATAATGCTCTTGTATCATTTAGACTCACTTTGGAGATGATAGTCATGTCTTATAAATGGTTTACTTCCGGTACCGGACACTAGTTAGTTGTAATTGACGTTTAGCCTGCCAGAGCGGCCTATATATTCGGAGTTACTTGGGCTTTTAAGCAGCAGCCATTATAACCATCAAAAAGCCAGTGCAACGACTAATGGTTATTGTTAACTGAGTTCGCTACTCATGATTCTGTTTTGTTGATTGTTTTATCTTGCTCTCTTCAAATTCTGCAGAATACAATTTCAAGATTGCCAGACAAAGGGGAGAAAATTCGAAAGCAAATTGCCGAATTGAATATGGAGCTCGAAAACTTAACCACACCCGAAAAGGCCAACCAGGTCGTTGAATTGGATGAAATTACTGATGCATTACAGAGGTCATTACATGTATAGAACATTCATGTAGGAAACATTGTGGTCTCCCTTTTTGCTTGGAACGAGAATGTAAATAAACTCGTGGCTTTACAATTTTGCTTGGTGAAGTTCAACTAAGGTCATACATGAGGGCACTGGCTTGATGCCCGTCGATGGAATGAAGTCAATCTAACATTTTATAACATTTCGTTATCCCAGTATCATTATTTTTTCGTCGGTTAATTTAAAAATCAATTGAACATTGGAGCATGTAGTAAAATTATCTTCTTTTTATGTGATACCATATAGAAGTATGTCCCAATTTCTCTGTATATTCTGTACTACTGTAGGTCCATATCATGTCTCTGATCACATGATATTAAAAACGCAGGTTTTGCGCAGTAATTTCTCTGTATTAATATCACTTACTGCAAGCCTGCATCAACAGGAGTAAATTGGGTTTGCAGCTGGTCTTTGTATAACCCGTTTCAAATAGGAATTCTAATGAGAGGAGAAAATTCATGAGTTATTTGATCATCATCATCATCAATGCCCGATATCCTGTTCAGGGCAGGGTTTGGGTGAGGTTAAGATGACAAACAATCCATACCCGTACTCCTTTTAGAAGAGGACTAGAGGAAAGTGGTTCATTTTTACCCCTACGGGGAAAAGAGCCCTGAGCGGGACAAATAAAGTATTAATGAGTCTAGTTTGAGTTATTTAAAAAGACATGAGACAAAAGAAGGTTAATAATAGTAACATAAATATGCTAATTTTGTTAACCGGTTAATGAGTTTTTGAGAATTGGAAAAATCACTAATTTGTGTTTAGTTTGCTATTAACCGTGTTTAATATCATTTAAACAAACATAATAAGAGAGTTATAAGTTATTGCAATGGTTAAAGATTTTCTCTTTCGGTTCTTACAAGTAAAAATTATTCTCTTTTCTTATTTTTCCAGTACAGGATTATTCAGTTATATTTTTCGTCATCAATACAAATTGAACATATTTCCAAGCAAAAACTACTCTTTTACCGAATAGTGAACAATAATCAGATAGTGAGGCTCAATTTTTCTCTTTTATGGACTTAATTACGAGAGCACCATTTTATACTACATACAATGCTACATTTAATATTGAAGATGTGTTTTTCAAAAAAATATTGAAGATGCAATTGTCTAAAAAAAAATATTGAAGATGCAGAAAAAAAAAGAAAAAAACGTCGACAGCAGGGTTCGAACCTGCGCGGGCGAAGCCCAACAGATTTCAAGTCTGTCTCCTTAACCACTCGGACATATCGACTTTTTGTTGTTTCAACTGCCATTAATCAATTCAAATCTTTTTTGTTATTTTCCCTGTTGTTTACTTCTTTTTTTTTTCTTTTTTTTTTTTTGTAGTTTCCCTGTTTACTTTTTTTTAAGAACTCCTGTCGTTTGCTTTATATAATGAATAATTTTCAGAAAAAATCTGAATCAAACGTCAGTTTAAGGAAATCAAGTTATTTGGCTTGGGTTCATAGTGTTTTGCCACATTCTATTCTAATCAAATGTCCTGTCTATTTTAGTAACAAATATTCCAAATTTAGAATATTTGTTTTTTTTTCTCTCTCAAAAACAAATATTCCAAATTGTGTTTGATTTAAAATATTAAGATATGATATAAGAATATTAAAAAAATTATTTTTGTAAATCGATCACCCTTGAGTCTTTGACTATATTTAACTCATATATTGAGAATATGACACAAAGTAAGTGTAATGGTGAATAACGCCTACAAACAAGACATTTAATTTGAATTCAAGGAAGTATAACTTTTTTTTTGAATAATACATGATTCATTAATAAAGAGTCATACGAGATTTACATCAGAGATAAAAATTAGCAAGTACATAACAACTAAAACCAAATATAATTCAAAAATTACAAAACCACGATCGTTGTGTATCAGATCTGACAATTCTGAATATCCTCTTCCACATCGTTGTTTGATACAGTCTTCTACGAGGGGGTCTTTCGATCTATTGTAGTCTTGAAATAGAATTGAATTTGATGTAGTTGATGATAATTGCAAATTTGATGTCTGTTGCATCATCGCATTAATCTCTACCAACAAATCAACTAAAAACCAAAATTTATAACTCCAAACTCTCACAAGGAGAGACTTCAAAACCCAATATATGAGTAGAATCGACCCAATAAATGGGTAGAACAACTCTCTTACAAGGAGAGGACAAAAATTTATTCTAATCATATTTAAAAAACTTAAAAGGGAGAAATTAGGGGCTTACCATCAATCTTTAAAGATTGATGATAGCTCCAAACTAACTATAGATATTAGGAGTTTTTTTAGAGAGAGAATAGAGAAAACAAAAAGCGGCGGCTATTATTATAGGAAGTACTTCCTCTGTTCTGGAAAGGTTGCTACCAATGCATGGGCACTGGAATTAAAAAAGCACTGTGCAATCATTGGAGCAAGTGGGTATTTCCACTTTACGCAAATTGCCAAATTGCCAAGTGGGTATTTAAATGTCAAATTGCCAACTTAAATAATCAAGTGGGAAGGTGGGTTTTTAATGGGGTATTTATTGTGAAAAAAAAAAAACGGTTGGGATGGTAATTGAGAGAGTTGGGTAGGTAAAATTAGGTGAATTATTTAATGAGAGATTAATGGTAAGATAAAAATTGCTTTTTTTGGAATTTTTTAATATTATTTGTTAAAAATGAAAAAGAAAAATAGGAGTAATTAGATATAGAGTTGGATACAAATAGGAGTAGGTATTACTTTAAATGATTGGTTTTACTAAAAAAGAAAATGTAGCAAGTAATATGAAATTTCCCAAAATAAAAAATGTAGCGAGTATTATGGAACGGGAGGAAGTATAACTTAAGTAACCATATATACATATTTCTTTTCCTAAAGAATGTGCGAGTGTTTGTCCCTAATAGTCATTATATCTATTTGCATCATTACTATATTACCCAAAGGAAAGGTCATCAATGTGAGTACCCACTTGTTCTAACGGCCCGTTTGGTAGATGGTAATAAATTGCGGTAATGGGAATGAAAATCTAGTGTAATTTTAGTTGAAAAATCTTTGCATCCTTGATGGCCATACTTGACAACCTTCAATCATCTCATTTTGTTCATAAAATTCATTCCAATGCATTACCAATGAGAGAGGTGGTGTTAGGTGGTAATGGAAATTTGTGAACAAAAAAACTTTTTTGTGATCAAAGTTTCATTACCATGGGAATGACATGAAAGTTTTGATTAAATTTTACACTATAAATCATTCCCATTACCACCATTTAGTACCACTAACCAAACGGGCCGTAAGTGTTACTTAGCCCATCAGGCTTGACTTTGTTAGATCATTTGCTCCTGCCTAGCACGATAGGATCCAATAACACCTCTCTCATGAGGGTCGCCTCTAGAAAGCCTTGGTCTAGAACAGTTCCAAGAAATCTTTGTCTCTTCCATAATTACCTACCAGATCTCTACATAATTCAAAAACACATAATAATTAATTAATTAATAAATTAAAGAAACCAAAAATATAATGCTCATAATTAAACAATAATAAATGTTTATTAATTTTAAAATAAATTAATTAACTGTGAAATAAAATCAAAAATAATTAATTGTAAACAAATAAATAATAATTAAGCAAGTAATTAATTATTATTCGAAAAAAGCAAGTAATTAATCAGGAAATAATTTAAAAGAAAAAAATTATACAGTTACACAAAATGTAAGATTGTTCCATTTCAATATTTTTTATTTTAAAAAACGATAAATTTGGTTAAAAAATTATATCGTTTACATTGCCAAAATCGTATTTCCAAAACTTTTAATTTCAAGAAATTGACTTATGAAAGTAAATTTAGCAATTTTTAAAGCTGATAAAGTATTAAGAGAGCTTTAAAAGGTAGGGGCAAAATAAAAATTCTTTTTAAAAAATATGACAACAAATTAAAAGCAGATGCGACCTATTCTCCTGAGAGACCATCTTTTTGAGAGACGCCTTTCAAGCCCATTCCTTGTAGCTTAATGCTTATTTTAACTCTACATTTTTTTAATGGGCCTACCTAATTAGAGATGGTCTCTCAAAAAGACAGTCTCTCACAAGATTTTATGAAAGCGGATAAACAACTAGTGACATTTCTCTATTATGATAGATTAAAGTTATTGTTTTAGCACTACTCTTAAGTCTTAAGTTTCTCCCTAAATCTTCATATTGAATCATGAAAGTTTTTTTTTTTTTTAAATTAATCATGAAAGGTTTGGTCAATAATTAGAGTTTCTCCCTGTCTCAATTTTAAATTTGTGTATCGTTTTTGGTCGTAAAAAAAAGTAAAAACGTCGACAGCAGGGTTCGAACCTGCGCGGGCGAAGCCCAACAGATTTCAAGTCTGTCTCCTTAACCACTCGGACATATCGACAACAGTGTTACTTTTTGTTCTATGTAGTTTATTTACATGAAAAGGAAATCGCGCATACAAAATACAAATATACATTTCAAAAAATATACATTGATTTAGGTTTGTTATATAGATTATGGTAGATTGATTTTTAAAATTGTAGATCAATGTGTAAAAAAATGTTAGACAAATATTGTATTCTGAGACTTGATATAGATTAATATATGTACTTTTCTGTTCCATTAAAATATTTATAATTTAAGTTCTCAAATAAAAAGTAAATTGTATCAATTTCAATTAGACGGATTTTAAAAAAAATATATTAGGATGGCATGAAAACATGGGTTAGTGATATAGTATGGATATATTCCTTAATATATGGGTTAGTAAATCACAACAAAATGTAATTTTAAAAGTTTCTTAGAATATAATATCTTGAAATGTAAATGTACATGATAATATGATATCCCCTAGAATGTATATTTGCTTAGTTTTCTATGTAAAACATTTGTCCTATATATTTATAAAGTTTCTTCATCAAACTTAAATTAAAATTTTAAAATATTTCATCAATAAACAAACTAATATATGATAAAGAATAAAGTAATTTCCACCATGACAAAGAATTAAAATGATCACATTGTCAGAAGGTTATCCAAACTTGCCTAAAAATTTATGAGAATATTGTCTGATAATTTCTTCTTAACTTATCAAAAGGTTGATAGAAGAAAAGTCACTATGGACAATAAGGCTAATTATCCAATAGTTAGTGTGGAAGATGTTAGGATCATTATGTTTGATCGTGTTGTAAAAACATTGTTCGGAGCCCTTCATGTTCCAAGTTTGAATAGACACTTAGTTTTCCTTGCTACTTTGGATAAAGAAGGTTTCAAGTGCATCAGCGAAGGTGGAGTTTTGAAGATTAACTAAGATCCTAAGATATTCACGACATGATCCATTGATGATGATGACTTGTACAAGCTATTTAGTTATACCTTACATAACACATTTATACCGTCCAATTGAAGTATTACTATGATATATAAATATTCAATAGGAAAGAAGAACATAAACTAACTTAGATATAAAGCCTTAGTAAAAATGTCTATTATTATACTCCCTTCGTTTCTTTTTTTTTTCTTCTCATTTATTTTTTGCACAATTTTCAATGCAAATTATAAACCTCAATATTTCTAAAAATACATAATAAAAAATTCTAAAAAATACATAATAAAAAAGTATATGATTTTGACTATTGAAAATTTATTCCCCTAACTTTTGTTAGACAGTTGTAGGTGATTGCCAATAATCATGCATAATTGATTATGAATTAGTTGTGATTTCCTTAACAGTTAACACTATGTTTTTAACTATTGAATTTTTTTTCCCCCTGAAGATTCATCTGTATCAACGTTTAGTAGATCAACTACTCTTGTGAGAGACCGTCTCTCAAAGAGACGGCCTCAAAACAAAAAGTCCACATTCATATTTTCTCTTTATTTTAATTTGTACTCCCTCCGTTCCTTTTTGTTTGTCCACTTTAAGTTTGTCCACTTTTAGAGAGAGAAATTTAAATTAGATTTTTGAAGTATATATTGATGATAAAATATATTCATGTGAGATCTTGTTAGATTTGTCTTGATGTAAAGTTTTTTAATATGTAATTTTTATAATTTTATATGATGCGTACTAAGCGATATTAAGGCTTAAAATTTGCTAAAAAAATGCGTCCAAAAGGTAAAGTAGACAAATAAAAAGAAACGGAGGAAGTATTAATTAGGCTATTTAGTCTATATATCTATTGCGTCTCTTAGATAGACTAATGCTAATATGCTATGCTCTAAAAAGAAAGACTAACGAATAAATTACGTTTGAACATGTTATGCATTGTGTGCAGTAAGTATGTGTTGGATCGACGTTATAATGATTGTAAAAAGTAAAAAGTTCTAAAACGTCGACAGCAGGGTTCGAACCTGCGCGGGCGAAGCCCAACAGATTTCAAGTCTGTCTCCTTAACCACTCGGACATATCGACTTTTTGTTAATTAAACTGTAATTAGTGACTAAGTTACTCGCAGGATATGGGTAGTTAGAGACGCCAAAGGCTTTATCTCTTAGATTACTGATGTTCTCTTAGACGCCAAAGGATATGGGTAGTTAGACTCGCAGGCATTTGCCGTTTTACATAACATTCTTTTATTTGTTTTTATTTAGTTACTTTTGTTTACACGTATTTTATTTATTTATATAATTTTTACTATTGATGTTTTTTCTGAAAATGCATCTGTAAATTTTTCTCGAGTCAATAGACTTTATGGCCGCACTCTTCTTTACAGGTATGAATTATCGTTTTCCGTTACTTTCCAACCCGTATCATAGTTACCATCAGCGGAATACACTATAGATATACTATTTTTAGGTTAATGAATGAGCACTAATAATATCAATGTCCAAAAATGAAAGTTAGGTTGCTCATAAAAGCATGTTGTGATGGGTGTAAATGAAAGTTTGGCTGCTTGGAGAGCAATAAATTAAGACATACCTAATGTATGCTAGGCTTTTTAGCATATTATAAAAAACTATACTTTTTATTGTGATTGCTACAAATAATTCTAAAAGCTTGTACATAAAAACACGAATTATAATATTCTTACTGGCGCAAAGGTATATGTGATTGTTCATTTTCTAGGATATCTATATAACTATATAACGATTAAATAACTAAATAAATCGATTTGCAACTGTTTAATGTGAGTTTTTATGGTCATTTGCCTTTCATATACAATGTTTTAATATCTGAAGATAAACACTTAAATACTTGAAAGACGATGTAATTGATTATACAAATAAGACTAACACAACCATACTAAAACTTCAACTAATTAAAAGAATCAATCAAATTAATAAATCCAATAATATACAAATACAATAAATAAAATTAAACCATACTTTTTTTTCTCTCGAATAACCCTTCAACCCCTATTTTCCTCCTCATACTTAAAATTTACAGGAGATTCTAACCCTCTGGGAGTAGACCCAGACGGAACATCAGAAATAAGAGAAAGAAGATGACGAACACTACTCGATCGAGCTCGCTTAAAGCTTAATGATCTCAAAGTCTTATCCTTAGAAAAAAGATTAGAAGAGTTACTCAAAATCAAATAAACAAGAGCTTGAACAAGCAAAAACCAAGATAAGTGGATCAAAACATCAACTAAAGACATATCAAAAATTAAAGCCATGATATATATGATTGAATTTCTTTTTTTTTTTTTTGAAGATTATATGATTGAATTTCTTTGTGTATACAAAAATATGTAAGATGGGTAATGGGTAGTTTATAAAAAGGTGCAATAAATAATTGATTCTTAGAAGAAATTATTTGATGTATTTATAGTACACTATTTTGTATGGGTATTGGATGGTTGAAGCTTGTAAGGATTATATTATGAGCCGCCGGGTAGTTTGACTCGTGCAAGAAACCTACAAATTTAGGTGCATTGAAGATAGGATTGTGTGTGTCTTGGAATTGTTCAACGTTCACACAAGTGGGTTTTTTTTTTTTTTTTTTTTTTTTTTTTTTTTTTTTTTTACATATAAATAAAAATAAATAGATAGTCATGGTCAATTGGTCAAATGTCAATTTTATTTTTATTTTTTTTTGGGTTCAAGTTGAGTGTTTTATTTTATTTTCTTCTTTTTCCTGGAAATTGTGAGAGCTTTCCGGATGATCTAGTTGTATTTTTTAGTTTGCACATGCAAAAATGTGTGTTTCCATTCTATTATTGTCCGGGTTTGAAGAGGTCGTTAAAAAAATCGGATTTTATCTTAGTTATGTACATATTTTTTGGCTGGTCTCAATGTATTTATGTCTCATAAAATGACCCCTATACTTTGCTAACGTGGGTGTAAGATGCAGGTTTTCGAATATTTGCAGGTCATATCCTTGAAGACTCCTCTAGAGCCGAAGGGCTCTTGTGACCGCCCTCTCCTTATGGGTATGAGACGTCGTCGACCTTCCTTCCTCGGACCCTGACCATAGATTTATTTATGTGCGGGAATACTGGGTATGATGATGATGATGATGACGACTTAGGTTACGTAGTCTAATAATAGAAACTTTTAGCTTACGAGCTTCTTGTTTTGCGGTCGACTCAACGTGAGACTGATTTATACAAGACGGGGTATTATGAGATTCAGGATAAAAAAAAAAAAAGCCTACCTCGACTATATCTATTGGATCCACTCTTACCTCAGTCCAATTCATTTCGCATTAATTGCTATATTGGTGCATCCCACTCATTTTGCATTAATTCTATTTATGGATAATGTTTAACCATTTTCTTTTAATTTAATCCATACATATAAACTCGCTTTTGATTTTATCCATATATAATTTACTTTTTTCATTTGTAATTAAATATTTATTTTTTTCTTAAAAAATATCACATTTATCATTGCTATTAATTAGGCCTGTCTAACAGATCAGGTTGGGTCGGGTTCGGGTCATATATAAACAGGTCAGAAAACCCTTGACCCAAACCCAACCCATTTAGTTAATTGGTTCGAAAATCACAACCTTGACCCGACATGCTACAGATCAGGTTGACCCGATTTCAACCTACTTAACCCGTTTATAATTTTTTTGTTTTCGTCTTAGGGTTTTTAACTTTGATTAAATCTAATTTTTAGGCTTTAATTTTAAGTTTATGTTTTTTTGTTGTTTATTTTGTATTTACTCTGAAAAATAAGAAAATTTTAAATAAACTAAGTCTAGCTTATACTCATTGATTTAACTCGAAAGTAAGACATTTAATTAAATGGGTTATACGAGTTTTATTCAGGTTTAAAATTTTGACCTGAATCCAACCCATTTAATAAACAGATCATGTCGGTTCAACCCATTTAATTAATTGGGTCAAAAGTCTCAACCTAAATCCACTTATTTGGGGTTAAGATCAGATTGGGTTAGCAGATCTAGTCAACTTTTGCCAGCCCTACTATTAATTTCAAGAGATGAGTAGTATTATTTTCTCTAAGAAACACTTAGGTTTGAGCTGGCCCCCTCAGTTCTTCCCTAATTCCTATCCATCTACTCTCATCTCAGTCTACCCTATACCCATAAGGCCCTAAAATGTTCTCGCTTCGTCCAAATTGATATTTAAATTGGGAAAAATGATATTAGACAGTTAATTATGGTTACATTTACAAACTTGATGCTTGTACTAGATTTTTTCGAAATCGCCTTGGTGCGAGGGTGCGCCACATCCACATGGGAAGCCCTACTGGGGGCAAAAGAATGTTCTTTTTTAGAGCATTTAAATCTGAATCATTATTCCTAACTAATGAAAAGTATTACAGAACAGAAGAAAAGCTGATTTCGTTTCCAATTACGTAGTTTATGGATAACAATGTCATTTTCACCAAATAGAGAGCTTGACAATCGTATCCATTCAAACAATTCAGCGCAGGAAAATTCATCAAATATACAATCTCATTGTCATAACTTCAACACATTAACGAGCACAGAAATACCAGCTAACAAATCGTCAGCTCATATTCGAGCCACCACGGATATCATCTACAATTGCTCATCAAAACTTTATCTAACAAAATCGAAAGAGCGAAGTGGGAGTGAGCGTTACAGGCTTTCATCAGTTTCAAATAATCGGTCAAAAAGCGGCCAAATAGATTGACTTTGAACATTGTATTACATACAATCTCTATAAGTTGTGATGATCTAATCTATTGTTCTTTGAAAACAGAAAGTTACCTATTCCAGTCTTGTAGATTATCCCAGTTTAGACGAGGGATTAAATGATGGGCAACTTCGATGCCTATTTGGGTGGTTTGTCCACCTTAGGGCTTAGAGGCAGAAGAACTGTTATTCTCTGATTCCATCTTAGTGGCTGAAGAATTCTTACTCGCTGACTCTACCTTAGTGGCTGAAGAACTCTTACTTGCCGATTCCTCGGCTTGAGCAAGTTGACGCAAGCGCTCTTGAAGAGATCGGACTCTGTCTTCAGTCCTCCGGAGTTTCCTCCATCTGTATGCAAACCAAAGTCCAAATCCACCATATACAACCGCGTATGATGCCCATACATAAGGATATGTTTCAGCATGCTCCTTCAGCTCACGATACTTCGCTTCAATTTTTTGTGCAAACCCGACAGCTGATTCACCGCCATCGGTATCTTGAGTAGCTTCTGTTTTTTGTTCTGAAGCCATTTTCAGCAGCTGTAGCCTCCTTCAAAGACTGAACACAATCATTCAAGAGAGAAAACTTGAGGAAAAAAAATGATCTTTCTAGAAAATTGACCAGTTTTGAAATGATCAATAGAACATTTGAAAATGACACATATCCCAATTCCCAAACAAAAGGAATATCACCGCTCTAGCTACATTTTCTAAAGTTTTGTCTTCTATTTCACCGTACATTAAAGCTTCCTTTTCTAACATAACTTCACCAAAGTCAAACAACTTTTATGTACATAATTACAACAATTACAACAACAATAATGAGAGTCTGAATCCCAAAATTTTGTATGTTTACAATAAAAGGAAAAAAAAAAGAAAAACAATTGAGATAAGGCAACAATTTATTTTCAACTTTAGTTCAATCCTCGAAAAGATTTCAGCTTTTACGGTTATTATAAGATACTGATTATGAGAGTGAATGAAAAGTTGCCTATAGAGACTAGAAAGCAAACTTGACAAGGAGTCCATCACTGAAAGGTACTATAGATCAAGTCCGGCACCCAAACCAAAAGATGTGCTAGTTCAAGTTCAACAAAAAAGTCTACAGAAATGTAGAAGAATAAAGTATATCCACAGGCTATGGGTATGTATAAAGACCAATTAGTAGTAAAGCTACCTAGTTGATCTTCTGGTGTAATCAGTTGATCCTTAACTCATGATTGAAAATTGTGGTTTTAACTTTTATTGATGGGATTGAGGAATCATATCAATCCCAAAAAATTAGCCTCTTACTTTGCATGAAAAATTTCTATCTAGACACAAATACATTACTAGGATGTGCCAAATTACAAGAAGAATCCTCAAGTTCGATTAACCAATGAACAATACATTTTATGTTCAATGCCAACACACAGGGACTTGCAGCAAAACACCTTTTCTTCTTGATATATGCTTCATCTCGACATTAAAAGTTAGAAACATTTTCACTTGTAATCAACCCAAAAAAACGAAAATATATTTTAAAAAAATTCGAGAAGCCTATTAAAAATTCGGCAACATTATTCCAGAAAACTAGACATAAAACATTGCACGATGTTGGTTTGCTAAAGTTTAAACAAGTAAATTTTACAATGGGCCAATATATGAGTCTAAATTAAGTTCTTTACAATGGGGCTACACCTATGGCCAGCTAACTGAGGATGATATGTACAGGGACTTTGAGTCCAATCACGGACGAGTCCAAAGCTCTGAAGGGCTGGTCATGGACTTGTGTTCTTTAAGATATGAAGATACTAGAAATATGAATTCTTCAAATAAAAACAATCAACTAGGATTTGAATATGCCATCTCCTAGCCATTTCCAAAACTTCAAACTGAAGTATCAAGGAAACTTTTTAGAGTGATTTATGTCAAAAAAAAAAAAACCCAAAGTTAGTAGAAAAAACCACACCTAATACTAGTATAGATTAGCACTCCTATCATTGAAATTCTTATCGGACTTATTGACCACCTCTAGTGAGACCTCACAATTTTGTTTAGGGCCCTCCATAGCCTATGATAACTAGCAGGAAGGAAGTTTCATATCATAATTACCCGCCTGAAATCCAGGTAAGAGTTCGATTGCAATTTGCAACAATGATAGGTCTTATCCACACCTTATCTTGAATGTATCAATTTGATTGTAAAATCTACGCATCCCCTGATGTCGTTAACGTAGTTTGAAGCTCATTACACATCAAAATCGATTTTCCCAGAAAATTTCACTTAAATTTAGGTCAAGCATTTCATCAAACATATAGTGTGCAACTTCAAACATCATTTAATTCTCTATATATTAAACGCATAACAATCAACATAGATCATAAAAATAAAAATTTGATTGGTAACTAACATAGAAATGTAATACAATTAATTGACCAATTACGATTCAATGGAACAAAGTAAGGAAAAAATTGAAAGTTGAAACAATTACCCAGCGGCAAGCCGAAAGGAAGAACGCGAAAGATGATCAGGTCAGCCGACTGCCGACAGAAGTAGTCGAGGTCAGCCTTAGAACGGTGGCTTGGCGCTGCGGTGGAGCCGTGGAGCCGTTGAGACTGTAGATCAGTCGCGATGAGGAAATTTCAGCAGGCAATGAGGTTTTAGGATTTACATTAAGTCTCTAACTTTTTTTACAAGTTTTTTAAGAAAAGTTATAATTTTAAAATTCCATATTTAATGTTGATTTAAAAAAAAAAAAAAAACTCAACTTTGTGGAGTATTGATGTATGAAAATATCAACTTTATATCCAATATTCAATTAAAGTACTTTTTATGTTGTTTTTTTTTTATTTTTAAGTGTATATAATTGCATCTAGGTCAACATATAACTCATTTTTAAGTGTAGATTTCAATTGTAAAATTTTAAATGAAGAATTTGAAAATTACAAAAATTTAAAGTTATTTAAAAACTTTTTTCAACTTTAACTACTTTTCAAATAATTATGGAACTGACTCAATTTATAATTTTATTGTCAAAACACCGTATATGAGAAATCATCATTTTCAAATATAGCATGTTATTGGACAAATTCACGTCATTGAAGGGTTACAAAAATCGTTAACAAGAAAAGACATCAAAGTGTAATTTAGATGAATAAATGATAATAAAGGCAGAATTTTCATATACTTATTTTAGTTTAAAAATGAAATTTTTTCAACATAAAAGGTAAATGTGAAATTTTCAAAAGTTGAATCTTTTAGTTTTTCACTATAAGTTTTTTTACTCAGCTAGTCTCTTAAGAGACTGTCTCTTTAAAAAATGTATATCAAGCTCTACACACAAAAATTTATATTTTTTATTTGCGAATTGTCACTAGCTTACCCCGATACTTATTGGATCCACCATTGAATAAAAACAAAATCTAATCATTAAATGAAATTAAATACCAGAGTAGCATGACACCAATAGTTTATTGAAAAAAGTCATCATTCAAAATTGAAAATTAGTTAAAAGAAAACTCAACAAAAGTAATTTCTTTCGCAAAGTATTTTAAAATATTTTTTTTTTGTCAAAAGTTATCTAGAAAATCATTTTCATAGAAAAGTTATCTAATACTCCTTTCACTATTCATTAAATTAAATATATTTTCAATTGATATAGAGAATTTTTTGGGGGAATTCTATCAAATCACAATTTCCACCAAATTTGGAGGAAATCTTTGCAAAGTGATGGAAAACACTTTTCCACCTATTTTTCCCATTTTAATCAATCACCCAACCAAATAAAAAATATAAAAGAAAAGATTTTCCCAATAAACAATTTTTTCATAATTTCACATTTAAGACAGTCTCATTGTGAGATAGTATCGCTAATTTAACACATCATTTGAATGTTTAAATGACACTTTGAAGATCAAATTTTTAAAATTTATACTCATTATCTTCTTACTAGTATAGAATCTCGTGCAATGCACGGTCTTTTTAGCCTCGGCATATATTAATTAAAAAAATAAAGCCCGAGATATTATGTAGTAAATTACTCAATTTTTACAATATATGTATAAATTAAATTTGTAATTTTAGAAATTGTCTAGAATATATGATGGGATATATATTTTTTCTAATTTACCCAATTTAACCATAAATAAATAATAGTCAAAGATAAGTTAATTGTAGAGATATTGGTCAAGATTAAAAGCAATTTATTAATTTACTTAATTTACTCAATTTAGTTTAATAAATATAGCAATTAATTAATGTGATTATTCAATGTGAGAAATAATATGTTATCTTTGACTGTAATTAGTTCATTTAGGCAGATTTAAAATTGTGACATTTGATACAAAAATAATTAAAATACCATAAGAACAGAAATTATTTATGGTCTAATAAATTATTCCTTAAATTATTTATGGTATTCTTATAAATTATTCCTTAAATTAAGCGAGCATTAATGTAGATTGAAACAGCAATGCAGATTAGGCAGTATTGATTGAAGAAAGAAATCTATTAGCTTTTAACCAATAGAAAAATTACAAATGGCACACCTTCTCTTACATTGACATTTGTCATTTCCCAAGAATTTTATTAGAATGTATGATATGATATGGATATGTCTCAGCGTAAAACGGTTTAATATTTGCTCAAAAATTCTTAAATGCACTTCAAGATAAACCCATTCAGCATCTAATCCAGTCCAATACTACTCTTCAGTTCAATCTAATGTTGGGCTCCAATAACCTGTTGGGCCTATTTGAAGAGTTAGGAGTAGAAAAGTCATTTCCATTTTGATTAAATTTTTACCACCAGCTAAATCCTGATAGACCGTCTCTCAGGCTCAGTGCATCAAAGTTTATTTTCTATTTTTACTTCATATTTTTTTATGGGCAACCCAATAAAGAATGGTCTCTCAAAGAGATCGTCTCTCACAAGAATTTGTGTTTTACCACCGTGTCAACTGTCAAAAGATTTTTATATTATAATTATACAAACTTTTCATTTTCATTTTCACCATTTAATACCGACAATAAAATAAGTATGTTATTTCTATTTCCTTATTTCCATTATAAAAAAAAATCAAGCATCAATGCGGTAAAAACGGATAAATAAAAGTTTTAAGAAACACTTAAAAACACTTTCGAGATATATCCCAATTCAAGAACTTGAATTTTAGACCATGGCAAAATAGGCAGTAATGTAGTATGAGATAAGTATATTAGCAAAATTTAGGCCAAAATCTACCTAAAATATGATTTGAGTTATTTGATTATAAACTGTATTCAAATTAAATTATATAATATATATATAATATAAAAAATAGTTATCGAGTTAGTTCAACACATGTATAATGCATGATGCATGTGTAGTACTTTAGATTTAGCATTACATGCATGTGTATCATAAGGTACACAGAGTACATGCATGATGCATGCATCATCTGATCATCATGCATGTGGAAAGTATTTTTTTTAATATCTTAATTGTCGAAATTGATTTTACATGCTTATTATTTCGAATTCACAAATTCTTGCTATAGACCGTCTATAGCATAGACGAGTAAATATGGGCCAACTCATTTTACAAAATAAGTAATTGATTAATCATCAGCCATATTTTCAAATTTAACATCATTGGGCTGCGCTGTTGGAAGAGTCGTCTTTGCCATAAACGATATCTCAGAAGACCTTCTGTTTCGAATTTGATAGGCTGATTTCAGTCAATAGGATAACTTTAGCAATAAAGTAGTGAAATGAAATTGTAAACGTTCAGTGAATAGTGTTTGGGAGACTTTAGTGTCCAAACCGACAATTGAAGCAGGGCTGTACAAGGTACTTCGGCTGATTCCTGTAACTGGTTAGCCATGTGACTCTACAATGCTTAAAGAGACCAATCACTAAAAGCAATACTCACAATTTAAATGACCACAGAAGTGTTTGTCAAATGACTAATAGCTGATAGCTAACTACAGTGGCAATGGCTGATTCGATCAGGTAATTTCATTAACTAGTTAATTTGGTTGATTTTAAACCCGCTGATACAAACAAATTGTTCAAAAACAACTTTTTCGTAGCAATACGTTGTTTCAACCAACTAGTTTATCAAACATTAACATTGTCTTATTTAATCTCCCAACCCTTTATTATATAAAATAAGCTAAAATTGTCCAATAAACTATTTTGTCAAACACCCTCCACATAATATGAAATACTTCTTCCGTTCCATATTAATTGCAACATTTCACAAAAAGACATTGTTCATTCATCACTCTTATTTGTGATTAGTTTTTAATCTATACATAGTCAACTGAAATCTTGTTTGATTCGTTTCATTGCAAAGATTATTAATATTAATTTTTATCATATATAATTAGAAATATAAAAGATTGAATTAATACATTGAATTGCGTAAAAAAGCAATCTAAAAAATACAAAAACAAATAGTGATGTCCATGTCTACCTATTCCTTGTCAACTCTTGTCGTTCACGTTTTGCCATTTCCATCATTCATAAATCATATACCCAATAATATGGAACTTGTCCAACAAATATCAAATCACAACAACATCGAAGAGACCTATTATTATTCCCTTGAATTTGCTACATTTAACCAACGTAAAAGTTAAAAGTTAAAACTACACTTATTGAAGTATGATCTCAAGTCCACAACTAAAACTTTTTAGAAGGGGCAACAAGACTAGGAGGAGGGAAGACCGACTTGCGCACACATCCTCTCTACCAAAGTCGACGACATCAAAACGGGAATATAAACAAAACCGACATCTATACACGAGAGAATTAACACCAACGGAAAAGGTCATTTATCTCGGTGTTCTAATATCGACATTTAATCAAAACTTGAAGAGCGGCTCCATCTTCCTCTTAAGTAATCCTCTAGGGATATATTCGGCTCATTACTGCTAATAGATGCATTGTCGTCTTCGACTAAGTCGAGCAAAGCTACATTTAGATGAGATTGAATATCAGAGCGTGGTGTCTCGCCTTCAAAAACATCAAAATCCACAGGGTAGCTATTCACTTGTTGCTTTGCCCACGTTATTACTTCA
The DNA here is from genome assembly GCA_019776075.1 of Amaranthus palmeri. Taxonomy (NCBI): domain Eukaryota; kingdom Viridiplantae; phylum Streptophyta; class Magnoliopsida; order Caryophyllales; family Amaranthaceae; genus Amaranthus; species Amaranthus palmeri. The sequence goes on from JAAKBH010000045.1 coordinate 735,364, forward strand.
TCGTCACCTTGGAGTAGCTTCAAAACCTGACATATAGTGTCAAGGATTTAACGTTACGTAGAAGAACTAAAGAGTCCTAGTAACATTCAAGTAAAGGCAAGACATACGGACTTACATTGCCAATACGAGGTCGTGTTTGAGGTTCACGTCTGATGCAAAGGGTAGCAGCCAATACCATTCTTTCAATTTGTTCATGGTCATAGTTGCTGCCTAACCTAGGATCTAGCAGTTGAGACAGCTTCTCATCTTTTAATATTGACGTCGCCTGCATAAAATGTGACGCCTATATTATGATATGTTCTCAACGTATTTTGGAGGCAAAATCTTGCATATAAATGAGACGTACCCAAATGACAAGGCTCTCCTCGCCTTTTGGGTTTCCACTATCTATCGGCTTTCTTCCAGAAAGAAGCTCAAGAAGTACAACACCGAACGAATAGACATCCAATTTATCGGTCACTTTCCCATGCATGAAGTACTCGGGGGCCAGATACCTGCAATGCGATTTTGTAAGATCCATTGTTCAATTTATTTGCTCTGGAATTGATTTAGGAGAGACAATAAGACTTACCCAAAAGTTCCTGCAACGTCTGAGGAAACCAAGAAAGAAGATGCACTCGAAGACCATGTGGCAAGTCCAAAATCTGCAAGCTGAATAGCCAAAATCACGTGTTAGAAATTTCATACGAAAAATACGACTAATTTGTCCGGGTACATATTAAGAAATAAATTTTAAACGAAGCATACTTGGGGTTCGAATTCCTCGGAGAGGAGAATATTAGAAGATTTGACATCCCGGTGAATCACAGGCTGCAAATCTCGGTTGTGTAGATAGTCCAATGCCTCCGCTACCTCTGTTGCCACCTTATATCTTTCTTCCCAGCCAAATGCCCCTGCACTAGTCTCACTGCCTGTTTCACAAAACAGAAAATCTTTTAGGAGACGAGAGTCGAGAATCCATTCATTTAGTATCATATAAGAAAAACGGAAAGCTCGGGCATACCATGAAGATTGTCTTCTAAGCTTCCTCGTGACAAGAAATCATAGACCAGGATTAGACTCTCTTCCTCGAAGCAAAATCCATACAAGGATATGATGTTCTTGTGATTGATAGTTGTAACGATCTCGACTTCAGCAATGAACTCCTGCAGTGCAACCTCCGATGGCTTTAGTATTTTTACGGCCACCTCCTTCCCATCAGGAAGACAGCCTCGGTAAACCTGGCTACTACCCCCTTTTCCGATCATTTTCTCTGCACAATGAGAAGTTAGATTGAAGGAAATTAAGTTACACCGAACCATCATGATTCAAACAGCAACAAAACATAAAAAACGGGATGTTGAACAAACCAGGAGCAAAGTTTGAAGTAGCTGACAAAAGTTCTTGGTATGCAAACAATCTACAGGTGGACGAATATTTTTCATGAAATCCTTCTAGTTCTTTTGTCAGATATTTCATCCCGCCGAAAGGGGAGGAAGGAACATCGACTGGAACAATAGCACCACTCTCCACAATCAAATCAGACAAATGCTCGTCCATTTGAGCAGACTCGCGTCTTTTTCTATCAGGGTGCACAGCCATAGAAGAATGTCTGCCAGGAATTTTAAATACTCGGCGTACCATTGAAGTTTTCCGGCTTAGTACCTTATCGGACTCATGATGCTTTGGTAAGAACACTCGACGAACTAACGGCCAACCGGGTTTCAACCCATGCGCCTCTTGATTCACGGACGACTTTGGAACTGAGGAGGCGTCAGGCGCTTGATACGGAACCAAAGCTAAAGATCCATCCTTTCTCTCGTCAGCACAAGACTCCTCCGGCATTTCATCACAAGGGTAATCAGCCCAAGCCGAGATGGGACCACAACCAAAGTATCTCTTTATCAAGGTACTTCTTCTAGCCACGGAATAATGTTTTGCAAAAGCTTCACAAATTTCATGACCAGATTCTACTGAATCATTCGAAACGTTCCCATTACCATCCAATTCTACATTGTCAACTTTTGATCCCGAACCCAAACGAGAAAGCTTACAGTTTCCTGTTCAATAAAAAACAAATGCCTTCCTATAAGCCACAAGCGGCAAGCCATTATTGCAACAATATAGCTAAAACTAGTAAATAATCCCATAGAAAATAAATTACCAGGTTCTTTACAGTAAACAATTTTTCCGTTATCTACAGCAAAAACCGAGAAGCTATTTGGCAATTTCCGTGCACAATACTTAGCCACTGAAGTTGGAGATCGAATCATGTGTTGCGCTTTACAAGTTCCTAGAATAAGTGTAGCACTTTCGTATGCCTTAGCTTCTCGAACTAAAATTTTCCTTAAAGACGATCCCCTACACACCTTTAACTTCAAATCCACCTGAGTAATTCAAATCATAGCAATTAACCTCCATTTTTGAGAAATGTCCAATTAAAATTTCGAGAAGTAATGAATGTAACTAAAAAACAACATTTCATTGCTCCAATGGCATTAACTGGCTCCCACCTAGGGAGGAGGTTTGAGGGGATCAGAGGTACGCAAATTTACCCATATTAGAGATAAACAAAGAGGTTGTTTCCGAAACAAAAACACCCACCAAAACATTCAAATCCCTAAGAGGACTAGCTATATTTTGGTTGAGAATTTATCAAAAAAAAAAAAAATTCCTTAAGACATTAATTGCAAAATTCAAGTACAATTCTTAAATCAAAGTCACATCATCATTCATTATGAATTTATGAGGATTGAATTTCAAGTAGATTTTTCATAAATGCCTAATAATTTAACAATTAATCTTCAAAAAAAAAAAAAGATTTAACAAATTAGTACTCCTATCTCCTAATTCATTTCAAGCATCACAACCAAATCTCCAACAAATCATCCCAATTACATCAGAGTTGAAATTGTGCTTCCATAAATCACAATCATAGTGTGAAAAATCAGCCCCCAATTAAATCATTAGCAAACAGTAACAGGGTATTGAATAAACAAAATCTACAAATAAAAAACATAATAATTACTGTTCTAACAAACAAATCAACTCATAAATAGAGGAATTAAATAAGAAAATCACCCAAAAAAATCAACAAATTTCACTGTTAATTAATTAGCGCGCCATCTCAACATAATTCAAGAAAATTCAATCAAAACAAAAAATGCAATAGAAATATATGATTACCTGCTTTAAATGACAAAATCCTTCGTAAACAGCAAGAGTAGAATCAAATGTCTTCACCAAAGAAAGAAGCGTGGATTGTTCAACATCTAAGAAACCCACAAAAATTAAATCAAAACCCAGAAAAATGCAAGTAAATTAGGCAAAAAAAATTCAGCCCACAATAATTTTCAAATACTCAAAAAAAAAAAACACAGAAATATGCAATTAAGTTAATAAAAAAATCAACACACAATAACTTTCAAACACCCAAAATCAAATCCCAGAAAAATGTAGGTAAATTAAGAAAATAAATTCAACCCACAATTATTTTCAAACACCCAAAATAAAAAAAGTTGATTAAATTTCCCCAGAAAAAGTATTGGACAAACCAGTAGAAGAGTGATGAAGAACATGAAGAGCAAGAAGACGGTCTCCAGGATGAGCAATTTTCATTAAAGCCCATGTTAGAAGTTGTTTACTTTCTTGGTCTAATCTTATCCCAACAATAACCGTCTTCCCGCCGGAGTTTTCACCGGAAGAGCATTTCCCGGCGATGGAAATACCACCATTTTCGTCATTTTGGTGAGTTTTTTTGATTAATTTCATCTGGGTAAACAATAAAATGTTATACCCAGATCTCAAAATTTAATAATTTTGTTTTGTTTTGGGAAAAAAGAGTAAAAGATCACACAGAATGAGATGAAAACTTTTTTTGGTTGTTTTTAGAGAAAAGAAGTTGTTTTGGGAATGGAATCTCTCTTCCCTTGTTTCACTGTTTGTAGCTTTTTTTAGATTATAATTATAATTTTAATTATAATATAAATATATATTAGGAGTAATTTTTTTATGGAAATATATTATTGTTGTATTGCTTTGGTGTACTGGGAAGAGTGGGAGTGTATGGCACAAGTTTTATTTGTTGATAGGGAAGGGAAGGTGAGATTTTTGGGCATATTCTTTTTGTTTTGTAGTTTATGACATCAATCTTGAATTTATTTGGCTAATTAAAGTGAAGATTTAGAAATATTACTTCATGCGATGATTCTCATGGGTATGATTTGTTGTCGCTGTTTCCTCTCCTGACTTTCATTATAGTTTTTCTCTGAGCGGAATACACTAGATATGATGATGATGACTTCATGTGATGATTCATACTCCCTCATATTAATACATAGTAGTTGTTTAGCAGTAAGTCTTGCATGAGATTAGCTCATATAATCAATTTATTTTTCTAATGAATTATTTTAAGATTATAAGGGATCATTTTAAAATTTTAAACGACCAACTTAAGACCATAACATATAAATGCATACAGTATATTATTGAATTAACCAAATAAAAATAGTCTAACGATGAGACAATCAGAGGATTTGTATTTGTTTAGTAGACAAATTATATTATTGATGGTGATTAGCAATTTGAAAAGGAATTTACTATTTTTTGTAGAGCTAACAAAACTAGTGGTTGGGTGTAGTTTAAATTCTTGTTTAGATGTAATTGATTAGTAATTGTGAGATCATCATGTTTTTTGTATTTGTATTAAGCATACTTTTTCAAGGTACTTAATTACTTACTTCCTCCGTTCCAAAATACTCGCTACATTTCTATTTTGTGCACTATTCATCGTTCAAGCTTATTTTACGTATTGCGACTAATGTGTAAGTAAAAATATAGTCAAGTGAGATCTTGTTTGAATCGTCTAATCGCATACTTTCATAATATTAAATTTTTATAATTTTTAGTTAAGTGTAGTTTAAGATATTAATGATCAAAATTGTGCATTGGATTGCATAAAAAAGTGAAATGTAGCAAGTATTATGGAACGGAGGAAGTATATTTGACGAATGCAGACTTTATTTTCAGAGATTTTGTAATGTGTGTACTAGTATACATATGATAGCATATCGAATAAAAATAATAACATTATTTTAATTATTGATTATTTTATAATAATTTCAATTATAAGATGTAATCATCATCATATCTGGAGTATCCCGCTCATTCAAATCTATGATCATGGTCCGGAGAGGAAAGATAGACGGCGTCTTATACCCATAAGAAGAGGGCGGTCAAAGGAGTCCCCCGGCTCAAAAAGGGTCGTCATCAAAGAGAGGAACCTGAAAATATTGAAATCCTGCATCTTACACCCACGTTAGCCAAGCATAAAAATCAACTAATCGAAAACATAATAAATGACTTACACAACAAATAGAATACGTACAGATATTGATAATTTACTTTCGTATATCCTTAATGATTTTTAATAAATATCTCACATATATAATTAAACTGGTGAAAATAATTTGGAATGATATGTAACATGGTCGTTTCAATGCCTATCAAAAAGGCTAAATAGAATAAGCTAATAAGGCATTAATACTTTATTTATAATTCTCAACTATACGTCTATGTATTGCAAAAATAATTTGTTCTTTCAAACAATAAAAGAATAATTCTGATTATTATAAAAAAGGTTAAAGTAGGCTTAAATAATATTTGTGTGTACAAAAGCGCAAAAAGAGGAAAAAAGAATTTTTCAATAAGAAAAGTGAAACACTTTATTATTAATTTTTTACTATCCAAAAAGACTGAATTTTCATTTCCGAATCATTCGGTATCTAATTTTAAACACCCGAAGTTTTATGTGAATTATGTTCATACTAGATTTAATCATGTTTTAGTCCTAAAATAATTCTGAACTTTTTTATTTTAATTTATTTTGTTTATTAATCATTTCCTCGTAAAACTTTTTTATCATATAATTAATTAAAAAAACGTGAAAAACTAATCTTAACCGATGTTTCATCCTCCAAATATCATGAAAAAATATATAGGATTCTCTCTATTTTTAGATAAATAATTGTTATTTGTTTAATTGGATAGTATAAAAACATTTAATGTGATATTAAATTCGCATATAGCAAAAAAATTGCATAAATAATGTTCTTTGAATTTTATTCAATTCAAAATGTCAAAATTTATGTGGTAGGAAGAGAGTGATAAATATTATTTTATTAATAAATTAAATAAAACAATTTTCAAATTAAGATAAATTGAATTGAATTTAAACAAGTGTAGTTAGAACACGTTGCATCCACATAAATGGAATAGAATGGGCTCCATTGATGTGGCAAAGTTGTTAGGAATGAAAGTGCATTATACATTTATACTAACCCTTTTGTCAGATGTTATCTTTTTTTTTTTCTTTTTATTAATTTTCTTTTTATTATTAGTTATCAAATTAATAATTGAAATTAGATATATTGCCTCAGTCAATAATAAATATGTGTTCCTCATTTTATTCTTTCTCGAAGCATGTTTTCTTTGGTACTTGGTAGGACATATGCATTAATCAATTCCCTACTTGCCCTCATATTTTTTATTTTTTTTATTTTTTATTGTAAGGTTTCACATCAAAGTAAGACATATGCATTAATAACTACTATTATTAAATTTTTTTTTTGCAGTATACTATTATTAAATTAATAATTATTTCACATTAAAGTAGGAGTAGAGTATACATCACTTTATAAATTTGAAAAGTAACTCATGTTCTATTACTATCATTTGGTTTTAATAGCGAATCTCTTTTGAATTTGTATATAAATTAACTCTTCTATTCCTTATTTAGGTTGCTCAGACCGAAAATTATAAACTCTATTAGATTCTTATTAGATTTAATATTGATATATTTTTCTAATTATTATATATATTTTTATGTATCCTTTCCATCATATATTTATTAATTATCTTTTAATTTATTATTTATTAACACATTATTAGAGTTAATAATGATTGATGAGCAAATGTGTACAAGGGCGGAACTAGGATCCAAAAACACCGATAAAGTCAATTGCCAACACTCATTAGCGATTTAAAGACATTAGTCTAATGAAAATTTTACTGCTCAATATCCATATCTCATCGTAACTTTATCATAAAAAATATCGTGATCAACTATGTTAGAACATAGTAAACCTTCTTTTAATTATGTCCACATATTTTTTTATGTTTTATTTTTAACCTTTTTACTAAGTGAGTATCATGATAGCACAATTTCATATAGCAAAATTGGTACTTATGTCATTCCCCAAAAGAATGTGTAATGTCACACATGTGGTGGTTTATTTGTTAATTAATAATGATATTCATTAACCTTTTCAAGAACCACTAACCCTGCATTTAAAAAAGCAATTAGTGGTAAAATTCACAGCTAATCATAAGCAGTAATACAGCTAATAATTATGTACCATCTTTTGGCATTTTTTCATTAACAATTACAATGAACTTAAAAGTTTTACATTATAATTATAGTCATAGATAATTGGGATTAAATGTTAACTACTCTTTCTCTTTTCTTTTAATATTTTATTTTATTCTACACAAGTTTTACAAGAGTGTTCGAGATTCAATATCTGTTAATGAATTTTATAAAATATTATAAAGAGTATATGATAAGATGTTATACATCAAAGACGAATCTAAAAAAAATTTGACATAATTATGTATGTATATTTTTTACATTGTAGTTATCTATTTAAAAAATTATATATATTGTCTCCATTCTGAATATTTGCTACATGAGTATTTTTGGAATTATTCATCATCCAATTTTAATTTATATATTGCAATTAATATGTAAGAAAAATATTGTAAAAAAATTATGTATGAATCGGATATTTCCTTATTTAATTTGATAATATTAATCTTTTATAATGGGACATTTTGTTGAAAAATGAAAGGCTCTCAATCATCTTAATCTATATTTAGCTAGATGAATTAAACATCATTGTTTAATTAAGTAATTTTAATATGCGGTAGATTTTATTTGCTATAGATGTTTGAGGTGAATTATCTCACAAATTCACTATTTTAGGAAGCTAAGTTATTATATATAATTTGCATTTAATTATTGTAATTGCATCCAAAAATAAAAAGGTTTCATAGAGAGAAAGAATAACTCGAGAAAAAGAGGGGTAGTGTTTTTTGTTATTGTACTTTGGTATAAATAGTCATTTTGTTTATATTATTATTTCTCCCTCAAATTTGATTCAATAGAAAATTTGCGTTATTTTCTTAACAACTGGTATCAGAGCTTGGTTGACGATTAGTTCACATTACGATAAAAAAAAAAACGATCGTAAAAGAAAAGGTCAAATTTGAGTGGGAGAAATGGCGGCAGACAAAGGAGAAGTTAAACTTGAAAAATTCGATGGTAAAGATTTCGGATTTTGGAAAATGCAGATAGAAGACTATTTATACCAGAAAAAACTCTATCAACCTCTGGAAGAGAAAAAGCCCGATGACATGCAAGAAGTAGAATGGAAGCTTTTAGATAGACAAGCTCTCGGAGTTATTCGATTAACGTTATCACGCAATGTGGCATTTAACATTGCAAAGGAAACCACTACGGCAGGTCTCATGAAAGCTCTCTCTAATATGTATGAAAAGCCATCAGCCTCCAATAAAGTTCATTTGATGAGGCGGTTATTTAGTTTGAGAATGTCGGAAGGTGGATCGGTAGCTCAACACCTTAATGAACTCAATTCTGTCACAACCCAATTGAGTTCTGTTGAAATCACTTTTGATGATGAAGTTTTAGCATTAATACTTTTATCTTCCCTGCCAGATAGTTGGAATGCTACAGTCACAGCTGTGAGTAGCTCATCGGGAAGTAACAAGTTGAAGTTTGATGACGTTCGTGATCTGGTTCTTAGTGAGGAGATTCGACGAAGAGAATCGGGTGAATCTTCATCCTCTTCAGTATTGCATACAGAGATAAGAGGAAGAAATTTAATCAGAAGGAATGAACGCGGAAGATCAAACTATCGAGGACAATCTAGAGATAGAAGGTCAAAATCTAGGAATCTAAATAATTTCCAAAACTCAAAGACTATTGAGTGTTGGAATTGTGGAAAGATTGGGCACTATAAAAATCAGTGCAAGGGAGCACCAAAAGGCAAAGAAGTGAAGGCAGAGGCAAATGTCACTTCTACCGGAGAAGGTGATGATGCGTTGATATGCTCATTGGAGAGCAAAGAAGAGTCTTGGGTATTAGACTCTGGAGCATCGTTCCATGCTACTTCTAATAAAAACTTTTTTGAGAAGTATAACCATAGAAACCTTGGACAAGTATACCTTGGTGATGACCAACCTTGTGATATTGTTGGTCAAGGTAATGTTAAGATTAAGTTAAATGGGTCAGCTTGGGAGCTGAAGGATGTCAAACATGTTCCCGACCTAAGGAAAAACTTGATCTCTGTTGGGCAGTTGGCTCGTGAAGGTTACACTATAATCTTTCAAGGTGATAATTGGAAGATCTCAAAGGGATCAATGACAGTTGCTCATGGTAAAAAGAATGGTACTCTCTATTTGACAGCTGGAGCGTGTTATTCGATTGCAGTTGCTACAGAGAATGAAAACTCCAAGTTATGGCACCAAAGACTTGGTCACATGAGTGAGAAAGGAATGAAGATCATGCATTCAATTGGGAAACTCCCTAGTCTAAAATCTGTGAATTTAGACATGTGTGAAGAATGCATACTTGGAAAGCAGAAGAGGGTAAGCTTTCAGACATATGGAAGAACTCCAATGAAAGAAAAATTAGAGCTTGTTCATTCTGATGTGTGGGGACCAACATCCACCCAGTCTATAGGTGGAAAACAATACTTTGTGACTTTTATTGATGATCACTCTAGGAAAGTATGGGTTTACTTTCTTAAATACAAGTCCGAAGTGTTTGAAGCATTCAGGATATGGAAAGCTAGGGTTGAAAATGAAACAGGTCTGAAGATCAAAAGGCTCAGGTCCGACAATGGTGGAGAATATGAAGACACCAAATTCAGGAGGTTTTGCTACGAGCATGGTATCAAGATGGAAAGAACTGTGCCAGGTACGCCTCAGCATAATGGCATAGCCGAGCGAATGAATCGCACATTGACAGAAAGAGCCAGAAGCATTCGTATACAGTCAGGTCTACCAAAACAATTCTGGGCAGAAGCAGTCAATACAGCAGCTTACTTGATCAATCGAGGACCATCAACTCCATTAGAATACAAATTACCAGAGGAGGTATGGAGCGGCAAAGAGATCAAATTGTCGCACTTAAAGGTATTTGGTTGTGTAGCTTATGTGCACATTAGTGATCAAGGCAGAAATAAGCTTGATCCTAAATCAAAAGTTTGCACTTTCATCGGTTATGGCGAAGATGAGTTCGGATACCGTATTTGGGATGATGAAAGCAAAAAGATTATTCGTTCAAGAGATGTAATTTTCAATGAGAGAGTCATGTACAAAGATAGGCATAAAATTGAGAGTTATGACACAAATCAAAAAGAATCTACATTCATTGATGAAGATTATATCCCAGACAGTACGATGCAAGAGTACACTATCATAAGTACTCCGCAACAAGAAGAACAAACTGTACAGAGCAGTATATCGCAATCAAATGACATACAGCAACCTTCTAGTCCAACTCCTACATTAAGAAGGAGTACTCGACCACATGTGCCTAATAGAAAATATATGAATTATTTATTATTAACTGATGATGGGGAACCAGAAGATTATTATGAAGCATCCCAGACCAGAGATGCTAGCAAGTGGGAGCTTGCAATGAAAGATGAAATGCAATCCTTGATTTCAAACCAGACATGGGAACTATCTGAGTTACCCATAGGTAAGAAGGCCCTTCATAACAAATGGATATATCGAGTAAAAAAGGAGCACGATGATTCAAAGAGGTATAAGGCTCGACTAGTTGTCAAAGGTTTTCAACAGAAAGAAGGAGTTGATTATAATGAGATATTCGCTCCTGTTGTGAAACTCAATACCATTAGAACAGTGTTGAGTATTGTTGCAATTGAAGATCTTTATCTTGAGCAGTTAGATGTGAAGACTGCATTTCTTCATGGGGATCTTGATGAAGAAATATACATGCACCAGCCAGAAGGTTTTATAGAAAGTGGAAAAGAAAAGATGGTATGCAAACTTAAGAAAAGTTTGTACGGGCTAAAACAAGCCCCAAGACAGTGGTACAAAAAGTTTGATAACTTCATGCACAAGGAAGATTTTCAGAAGTGCAACGCTGACCACTGTTGCTACTTCAAGAGATATCAGTCCAGTTATATCATCCTATTACTTTATGTTGATGACATGTTAATAGCAGGTTCTGATATGAATGATATTATAAAGTTGAAGCATCAATTGTCAAAGGAATTTGACATGAAGGACTTGGGTCCAGCAAAGAAGATTTTAGGAATGCAAATCACAAGAGATAAGCAGAGAGGCACTTTGCAGTTATCTCAATCAGAGTACATCAAACGTGTTCTTCAGAGATTTAATATGGGTGATGCTAAGCTTGTTAGTACACCGTTGGCGAGTCATTTTCGTCTATCAAAGGATCAGTCCCCTCAGACAGATGAAGATAAAGAATATATGGCCAAGGTTCCTTATGCCTCGACTATTGGAAGTTTGATGTATGCAATGGTTTGTACAAGACCAGATATTGGACATGCAGTGGGAGTTGTAAGCAGATATATGTCCAATCCAGGAAAAGTCCATTGGGAAGCTGTTAAATGGATTTTGAGGTATTTACGAGGTACAATTAATAAGTGTTTGTACTTTGGTAAAGGTGAATTGAAAATACAAGGTTACGTTGATGCAGACTTTGGCGGTGAAGTCGATAATAGAAAGAGCACAACGGGTTATGTATTTACAGTTGGAAATACAGCTGTAAGTTGGATGTCCCAACTACAGAAGATTGTTGCTTTGTCCACTACAGAAGCTGAGTATGTGGCAGTGACCGAAGCTAGTAAAGAGATGATATGGCTTCAAGGTTTGTTAGATGAGTTGGGGTTCAAACAAGAGAATAATGTTTTGTATAGCGATAGTCAGAGTGCTATACATTTAGCAAAGAATTCGGCATTTCACTCAAGAACGAAGCACATTGGTATTCGTTATCACTTTATCAGATCTCTTTTAGAAGATAAAGTGTTAACTCTTAAAAAGATTCTTGGTAGTAAGAATCCAGCAGATATGTTAACGAAAACAGTGACGATTGACAAGTTAAAATTGTGCTCAATATTAGTTGGTCTTAGAATGACAGAAGGCTAATTGAGGTTCTACTCCTTGGTGTGAAGACAGATTGAAATCAGTCTTCAAGTGGGAGATTGTTGAAAAATGAAAGGCTCTCAATCATCTTAATCTATATTTAGCTAGATGAATTAAACATCATTGTTTAATTAAGTAATTTTAATATGCGGTAGATTTTATTTGCTATAGATGTTTGAGGTGAATTATCTCACAAATTCACTATTTTAGGAAGCTAAGTTATTATATATAATTTGCATTTAATTATTGTAATTGCATCCAAAAATAAAAAGGTTTCATAGAGAGAAAGAATAACTCGAGAAAAAGAGGGGTAGTGTTTTTTGTTATTGTACTTTGGTATAAATAGTCATTTTGTTTATATTATTATTTCTCCCTCAAATTTGATTCAATAGAAAATTTGCGTTATTTTCTTAACACATTTGTGTTTTCATGCTATATCCAATGCACTTATTCAATGCTGAATATCTCTTATTATACATAACGAAATATTATAAAAAGTGAATATTAATAATTTTTGCATTGAGACGAATCAAACAAGATCTCACTTGACTATATTCTAATCTATAGATTAAAAATAAAATACAAATTAAGAGTAATGAATGAATAGTATCAAAAAACAAATGTCCCATTCTCTATGAATAGGAAGTAGTAATATTTTGTTAGCAACTCAACATATGATGAATATAACATATTAGAGTATGTCATCATCATCATCATCGTACCCAATGTGCCGCTCAAAAGTAGGGTCTAAGTGAGGAAAGACGACAGACAAAGAAGAAAACGGTCGGTTTTACCCAAATATATAGTAGCCCTACATACTTCCTTTGTATGATGAGCATGGGATCCCAACTTTTTTAGTGACCACTACCACTTAATAAAATAAATGTTAAAAGGCATAATAAAATGCTAAAGAGTGTGGGGGACTTTCTTGTAATTAAAGTGATTCTCCATTTTATAACATCTTTTTTTATTTATGAGAGAATAATAAGTATTAATACATAAGGAGTATATTTTATTGAATAAGTTTGCCCTATGTATTTGTGTATTAGCAAAAAGATCATTTTCATCAATGGAGAATCCTCTTTTGTGATCATCATGATTATGACAATTTTTTTACTAATTTAATTGATGGCTTGACACTCCCTCCACCTCCCACCCCCAAAAAAAAAAAACACCAAAAATGCATGACAAAGCACCCATCTCTTTCTTTATTTTATAGTAGTAAAGAAAATAACAATTAAGGTGGCTTTAAAGTGTTATCATTTTGGCTTTTCATATATTTTTAAATTATGTAAATATGTTATAATACCCCCATTCCATTTGATATTGTAGTATTTTTTTCTTAATACAGTGTTTGGAAAAAAGTATTTCATTTCAATTTATGGATTTCAATTATGAATCATAAATGAAGAATTTGAGAATGAAAAGATTGGGGTATTCATTCTCAAATTCTCATTAATTTTAACTACTTCAAAACAATGGTGGAATTTGATCAAAATTCAAATTTGAAAAATTTTAATTTGTCAAATAATAAATTTGAACTAATTCCAAATTTTCAAATGAAATCATCATTTCCAAACATGACATAAATGCTTTTATAAAGACCAAAGATAAGTATGTAACAATTTCAATAGGATAGTAAAATTTATAGATTATTATATGAGTATATGACTATATGAGAGTAAAAAAATAGAATGGTTTTCATCCATTTAGATACACAATTAAATTGAAAAATATGTAGCAAATTTACTAAGACGGAGAATATATTTTTCTATATGCCATTAAATTCTAAAAGTAAGAAACAATTCACATAGCAAATATTTTTCTATATGCCATTAAATTCTAAAAGTAAGAAACAATTCACATAGCAAATTCAACAAATTAAAGAAAACATGTTATATATGTATACTAGTATATATGCCCGTGCAATGCACGGATATGTAAGTGTGTAAATACATAAAAATAAAATACAGTAATAAATATAAACTAATAATAACAATGTGATTGTGATAAATGTTAAAAGTGAAGATATTAAATATTTACAATTGTTCAACTCAATCGAAAACAATTAAAACAACACCTTACTTAGTTTATTCAGCTACATATAGATAGAAGTTAATAGGTTGTTAATGTTTTTATTTTCTTAAAAATATTTACGTCAAATGGGTAAATAGGAAACTAATTAGGTAAATATATTCATTATAAAAAAATTATTTGATTATCATTCCCAAAAAAAAAATTATTTGATTATCGTAACTTTTTTAGACATGTGCTATAATAATTTTATATCTTTAAATATGTACTAAAAAGCAAATCTATATTTTATTGAATTAGATCCATATAAACATAGCTAATTAATGCAATTTCATAGTATTGCATGATAATGTATGATTCAACCTTTAAAAATTATTTCATTTGGTAAAGCTCTACAAAATCGACATTTGCAATTTTCCGATTCTTTTATAGTATTGTATAATTGTAAGATTTGATCTTATAAAAATCTTTTTGAAAACTTACCTTTAATGCTTAAAATCATAATTAATGCAAAACTCTATAAAATTGCCATGTGGAATTTTCCAGTTCTTTTATACTATTGTATGATATGATTCTTACGTGGCTAGTTGAAGAGGAGTCTAAATCAATTTAGTAAAAATAAAATGATAAAAAATAGACTTAATTTAGTTAAGAAATTTTATCATTCGTTGTTTTTAAAAAATCTGAGTTTAATTCGTGCTGGTTTTTTATGACGCAATAAAAGTCTAAGTAAATAACGGTTATTTATAAAGATAATTAATTATCTTTATGCAGTAGAATTTAATTGGATGAGAATTTTATTATTAGAATTTATCTTTCTTATTTTATTTATTTTAATATTATTATTATTTTTGCCTCTTTTTATGATGATTACGATTATTAATTATAATTTTTTAAGCTTGCCAAATATGAAAGCAATTTATAAAAGAGGCAACATAAAAGAACGTGGTAGCTTATTGATAGAGTTGCATTTTGCATGCACATTTCCATTTGTCGGTGCTGCCTTGCGGCTTGCCCATTTACTCTCCCACCTTCAAATCAATTATCAATTTCTTTAAGTTTGTCCTCTTTTACTTTTTAAAAGTATTTTTAATTAGATGAGGCAAATTTAAAAAAACAAAAATAATACTTCCTCCTATTCAGCCCAAATGTCATATATTTTTTTGGCCATTATTCACTTATCACTCTTAATTTGTATTTTACTCTTAATTTATAAAGTAAAACATAGTCATGTGGGATCTTGTTTGATTCGTTTTAATATAGGGATAATTAATATCAAATTTTATAATTTGAGATATTAAGGGTTAAAATGTTGCTTCGGCAAGTGTGAAAAACTAAATGGGACAACTAAGCTGAATAGGAAGTAGTATTTTTTTTAATTGAAAATAGTGTTATTCAATACCCCATTGATGAAACAATCTTGTTTATATCTAAGGTCCAAAACCCAATAGTTTCCAATTGAAATTTTAAGTATAAGATAAGTTCAGATAATAAGCTCTAATTTATAAGGTGATCATCTTAAATTAAAAATTGTGTTCTTAATCAGTTTGCAGGTTTCAGATATTTGCAGGTCCTATCCTTGAAGACTACAATAGAGCCGAAGGACTCTTTTGACCGCCCTCTCCTTCTGGGTATGAGACGCCGTCGACCTTCCTTCCCCGGACCCTGACCATAGAGTATCTATGTGCGGGAACACTGGGTATGATGATGATGATGATGATGTTCTTAATCAGTTTATTATGTTAAGGACGATGTTTAAGTTTACAGTTTCTCCTTCCCCTTAAAGTTGGAAATATTTGAGCGGAAAATTTTCGTTTTCCTTTCCTTTTCCTCCAAACACAAAAGAGTTACTTCCCTAACTTCTATTTCCCTTTCTTTTCTTTCTCTCCTCTTTCTTCTCCTTTATTTCCTTTCTTTTATCTTCAAAATTATCATCCACACATAATATTTAGAGTATCTGCATATGGATCAGAAGGTTTAAGGTTCGACTCCTACTGGGTGCAAGTATCAGTTGGCGGGTTTCATGACTGCGCGCGTATCTCTTCACTCTTTTCTTGAGGGATACGAGTATGATTTATCCGCTTATTTCAAGAAAAGAAAATCCTCCACCCAAACCCCACATGATGCGAGATACTGAAAATGTCCTTTACTTTTACCGTTTAGTGTTAAAACTCCACACTATGCCCATTCAATAAATTAGAATCTAAATCTCTTTCATCATCAACCTTGTTTCACTAATATAGTGGAGGCCCATGTGTTGAATGTTATCGCCAAAACGGCCGTGTAACATGATTCTGTTTGTCAAAATGCACATGCTAATGTATTATGGCTCTATCTTAAATTTTGATTTAAAAAACTTTTACATATTTAATTAAAATATTATAAATAAAAAAAAAACAAATAGAATATTATATTTGAAATTTTGAGAAACATATGGAGTCGGAGACTCTCTGACCGTACTCTCCTATATGGGTATGAATTATCGTATATCTTCCCTCTTCAAACTCTGACCATAGTTTATCTATGAGCGGGATACACTAGGTATAGAAAATTAGACTAATTGAATGGATCAAATTTAATGAAGGGGAACCAGTGAGCAAGGTGATGACCTCTTAACCATACAATGTTGGAATGTTGACATGAGCATTGATGAATGGTTAGGGGACCAAAAAGTAGGAATATAAGATTAAAGATTTACACATGACTTGTCAATTTTCAAACAAATACTATACTTCAAGGAATTAATGTAAGAATATGATCTAGGGCCAACATATGGCTTATTGTCTAATCACTTCACTAGACTTGTTGGTTATGGGTTGGATTGGGTCTTGAAGCATAAGTATGACATGTTTATGACTCGACACATACGACCTGTAGTTAAACACGAGATGACTTATTAATCGCCATAGTGAGTTATGGATGTGCTGAATATATACAACTTTTATGATTTTGGCATGGAATGACACGTGGCTTGTAGGTACAACTAGTCTGTACGACTTTCTAAACACGCTATACTACAATTAGTTTTGGTAAAAAAAGATAGAAATTTCAATAAAGATTATGTTATAGCCTAGCAAACTGAACCCACCCGACCCGTGTGCTTATTTTGTGTCAATGGTCGTTTAAGAGTGACCGACATCCCGACAGGACATGGCATGACATGATATAAACCATAACGGTCTGACATGATACGAATGTCATATTTACGTCCAACAAAATTCGAAAGTAAATTGAAATAATTAGTATATACTAAAAAAAAACCTTTTTATAATCCTACTCAGACCAACCTTATTAAAATCTGAATTCACCTGACCTCTAATTTAACCTATAATTCAATTGACCAATCATAAAATTACTTTAAATCACATATTATCCTACTTAAACTTAATTGAATTTTTAATGCATTTTTATTGATGCTATCATAGTATCATTTATTAATTACTTTTGAGTCAAATATTGAATGAATTTTTGTAAGCAAAAAATCCATGTTTGCGGCATATTATTAGGAGTAGAATAACAAGGAAACAAGCTAGGAATGGTAAGTTGATGAGCCCAAGGGAACATAGACAAAAGCAACCAAAATTGTGCAACTTGTTCAATCTTTTGAGCTACATAATATAGATTATAGTAGAATACTACCTTCGTTCAGTTGAATTTGCATTATTTTTCATTTTGATTCGCCCCACTTAATTTGCATCATTTCTATTTTTGGACAATGACCCATTGTTTTCTTTTGATCTCATCCATACATTTTAACTCTTTTTTAATTTTATCGACACAATTCATTCTCTCTCTCTTTATTTAATTACTACTTTCTTAAAAATAACCTCGTTTTTTTTTTGATGCAATTTAAAAGGACAGAGTAGTACTACTCTTTACAACCGACCATAATTAAATATACTTTGAAAGCCACATGAGAGGATGGAATAAGTTCCCTTTGACATTGCCACCTTCAATTATGGTCTTTAGGTTTCAAATTTAATATTATATTTGATTCATCTCTTGAATATGAGTATGTATGTCTCTAAAATTGATCTGATTAACAAAAAATAAATACTCTATTATATATAAAAATCAAATATAATCATCAAGGTATTTGCATACATATAATAATTAAAGTTAACCTGATCTGAGATATCATATCCAAAATACGTTTGAACACCATATGTACAACTCTAGTCATAGCATAAGCATATTTTAATTTTTCTTTCCCTAGGGATTAGGAAACCTTGAAAGACAATTAGACAAGTATACTAGCTAGTCCATAAGATAATGTTGTGGCCTAGGTTGATTAGTGGCCATTCAATTCCTTTTTAATGGTTTAGAATCTTATTACTTTTAAGGGGAAGAAAAAGAATTAAATGTTACTCCATATTTATAGAATCTTTCCTCCTTAAAAAATGTTTTTATGATTTTATAATAGAAGTATAGGAGTTAAAAATTTTGATCACAAACTCGCGAGATGATCGCAAGTTAAGATGAAGTGTTGGCCGGCCCATTTCACGCACGTATAACAATATTTTAATTTTTGGTAGTTATTAATTTTGACCTTAAACGTATCAAATTCGAAAATTGATGTAGAGATTGATACCTTTTATTTTTAAGATCAAAAATTGAAAAATGCCCAAAAAATTAAAAAAAAAATGCCCAGGTTGTTACACGCGCGAATTGCAAGTAGGTATTAAAAAAAATATAAGTTGATATTTAAGATATTAAAAATAAGCATTAAGGATATGGTAAGTAGGAATAAAGGATAATGTAAGTAGGCATTAAGAATATGATAAGTAGGCATTAATCTTAAATGAGTTGGAATTGAGATACATCTCTCAAAGAGACGGTCTCTCAAGAAACTAGCTGAATATCTCAAGATTCAAGTAGCTAGTCTCTTGAGAGATCGTTTCTTTGAGAGACGTATCTCAAGTGAAACCCATTAAAGATGAATGTCTACTTATTCTTATTACCTACCTACCGTATCCTTAATACTTACTTTCAATATCTTAATTATTTACTTAAATCATTCTTAATGCCTACTTACAATATTTTAAAAGAAATATATAATTGGGTCAGTCCAATTAAAAATAGTCTCTCAAAAAAACCTTCTCTCACAAGAATTTGTGTTACTATTATGACCCTTACGTAAAAAGCATCATGGGTCAACTTTGTAATGGGCCGTAGAATGATGTGTGTGCGCTCAACCTAGTAAATAAGGGCGTTTGACAATTGACTATTTGACCAACCAACAAATCAAAAACTATAAGTCAACAAAAAAATCACTATAAAAACAACTACCAACCACCCTTATATATAGTAGTGACGAGAGATAAAATACAAAATTTGACATACAACCGTAGTTTTTTAGGGAGTCGAGAATAAAATAAAACCAACCCTCAAAAGTATATAATACAATCTATTATATTCCTTTTTTAGTTAGAAAATAACTATTAGAACCTTCTAAAATTTCCTCTATCCAGGCCATATTATCTTCCATGTTTTAAGTCCTAAGGATTTACTTAAAAATAAAGAAGTCAAATTAAAATTGTTAGAAAATAATTAGTGTCATTTTACATCTTTCAGATTTATCAAAATTAATAAATTAATTAATTTTTCAAGTTTCGAATTTTAAGTGGGGTCAGATGACCCTATTATTCACAATGTGGCCCTGCTACTGCTCATTGTTTAACTAATTACTCCCTCTATTGTGTTTAGTATCGTGCACGATAATTAATATATAAGTAATAATTAGATGTATTACTTCATGTTTTATATTGGAATTAGAATTCGGAGATTGATCCTGGTATAAGGTTTACTAATTTATGATTTTGTTTGTCAGTAAGTTTCATGGGAGACAGTCTATTCTATAGACGGAATCCATGAAACCCAGCCCAAAATATAACATAGTATATTTAGGGTTATAATAAATTATTTGGGGTTATAATAACTTATATTTGGGGTTATAGAATAGTATAATCGAGGTTATAATACCTTACATTTAGGATTATAACATAATATAATTGATATTATAATAAAAAAATCAGTTAAGAGAAATGGGCTGGCCCAATTTTGTAGTCTATCCTATAGACCGTCTCTTGTGAGATTTTGTGTTTGTTATTTGGATAATCCTCCATTAAAAAAATAAATTAATAAATTGCTTTATTCATTTTTCTCCAATTAGAAAAACTTTTCATAAAAAAAATTCCAAAAGCAACAAACAAAAAGAAACACCCAAAACAAAACACTATATAACTAACATTTTGAAACATGAAATCATGGAGTACAGGATTAATATGCAATTAAGAGTAAAGTATTATATCATCATCATCATCATCATCCTACCCAGTATATCCCGCTCATAGAGAACTATGAGCAGGGTCTGGGGAGGGAAGGACGGCGGCAACTCATACCCGTGAAGGAGAGCACGGCCAAAAGGAGTCCCCCGGCTCCAAGATGATAAAGATAAAGATTCGTACCTGCCTCGTGGAGTTAAACACATAAAGGTCTAATATGAATATAAAACAAAGGAAAACTTAAAACAATCTAAAACAAAAACACACAGTAAAGTGGGGCAACATGAGAGCAAGACGCCGCTAACGACTCTAAGAAGAAAAGCCAAAGTCTAAAACCTGGATAAGACGCCTCCAACTACTCCTATCCCTAGTCAGGTCCTCAGAGAGGTTTAACTCACGAAGGTCTTCCTTTAATTGCTCATCCCAAGTTTTCTTGGGTCTTCCTCGTCTCCTCTTACCCTCTACCATAAAGCTTTCGACTCTCCTGATAGGGGCATCGAAAGACTTTCTCTTCACATGTCCAAACCACCTCAATCTTCTTTCGCGCATTTTTCCGGAAATAGGAGCAACCCCTAGTTTATCTCTAAACTCTTGGTTCCTAATTCGATCCATCAAAGTGTGCCCGCACATCCACCTCAACATACGCATCTCTGTGACTTCCATTTTGCGTTCAAAACTCTTCTTTACAGGCCAGCATTTTGTCCCATATAGTAAAGCCGGTCTGATCGCTACCCGGTAAAATTTCCCCTTTAACTTATTTGGGATCTTCCTATCACATATCACCGCGGTAGCTGCTCGCCATTTGAGCCAACCCGACTGGATACGATGATCTACATCTCCGTCGATCTCCCCATCCCTTTGGATGATCGATCCCAAATACTTGTACTTGGTCGTACTCTTAATGACTTCTTCCCCGATACAAACTTCTTGCTCACCTATCGGTTGTGTCCCACTAAAGTCACAGCGTAAGTACTCAGTCTTCGTACGACTGATGCGCAAACCTTTACCTTCTAAAGCTGCCCTCCACTCATCCAGTTTACTGCTGACCTCTTCTTTAGTCTCTGCCACCAGCACTATATCGTCCGCAAAAAGCATGCTCCATGGAACCGTCTCCCAAATAGATTTAGAGATCTCATCCATAACGATCGCAAAAATAAACGGGCTTAGAGCTGATCCCTGGTGTAATCCAACTAAAGTATTATATATATGACATAATAATGATAAGGAATTGTGATATTGCATTTATCATAATCATGAAAGAAACAATTAAAAAAAAAAAAGAAAAGAAACAATTAGAAACAAACAATTAGTAAATGCCAATAAACATTCTAGTGACAATTAAATTATCTTATCATATTAAATTACAAATTAAGCAGCAGGAAAAAAAAGAAATATTAAGGAGAAAATGAATAAAACTAGCTAACAATTTTGACCGTAGTTTGTGTCATGCTAAGTTCAATACGGGCTGCTAATACCTAATTAAATGATTTTTGGGAAATTCCACGTGAAAATCCTGAGATTTTGAGTTTTTCATGTGGTAACCAAAACTTTCAAAAATCCACTTGGCAACCGTGAGGTTTACGTAATTGTTCCACTGTGACCTTTTTGCACATAAAAACGTTAGCAAACGTTAATTTCTAAGCTTTAAGGCTGTTGTACGCCTATTTATGCGACTAATCATTTCAAATGTCATCAGTTTTAACTTTTTTCTCCAAATAATACCTCAATTAGTAAATGCCAATAAATATTCTAGTGACAATAAATTAACTAATCATGTTAATTTACAATTTAAAAAAAAAACTAATCAAGCAACAGGAAAAAAAAAATAAATATTAAGGAGAAAATGAATAAAACTAGCTAACAATTTTGACCGTAGTTAGAGTCATGCTAAATTCAATATGGGCTGCTAATACGGTAATACCTGATTATATGCTTTTTTGAAAACTTAATTTTATTAAAAATACGGTCTCACTATGAGATGCACCATATATATAAATTAAATACCCGTGTAACGAAAAAAAATGAAAATAATTATGAGAATCTGAAGTTTTTGTTTTGTGGACGTTTTGCTGAGAGATGATCTCTCACAAAAATAACTGCAATAATTTTATTAAATTAATTCATGAAATCATGACTAATTATTAAATTAGTTGGCTATACTAGTATTAATCTTTGGGGATCAAATAACAAAATAATCTTGATTAATACATGGATCATGGATGAATCTTTAAGGAATTAGCCAGCCTAGCTAGAAATTAATCAAGAATTAAGATCTAAACCAGAAAATTAAGAACATTAAGAGAATAGTATCTGGCATAATCAGCAAATCTTAGCTATACACATTCCAATACCATGAAACTTCCACCAATCTGACTAATTACGTACAATTTACAACGTATTTGCAAAGAAATGTTATTTACATTCTAAATAAAATTCAAAATTCCCTTATTATTTGTCCACATATTCCAAATAAATGCCTGGATAGTGTATAACATATTATGAGATTTCAACTAAAATAAAGTTTAAATTAATTGTTGAAATTCCAAAATATTTTATGTTTATATAATATTATATATTCTACTATCATAAACAATTCCTTTTGGATATTATCATCCTATAAGTCTATAACGGTATATCCAACTCATTCTTTAATTAATCAATTTAAGATTATAAGTGATCACAAAAAGTATAAATGATCACTAAGACTATTAAAAATGATCACTTTAAGGTTATAATTAGTTACTTTAAGATTGTAACTTATCATTTTACACAAAATCTCACAAGAGACGGCCTATAGGATAGACCACAAAATTGGGTCAGCCCATTTCCCTTAACTATTTTTTTTATTATAATATTAATTATACAGCCTGTCTTATATAAGACCGTCTCACGGTGAGACGACCTCAAAACAAGAAGCCCTCAAGCTAAAAGTTTCTATCATTGGGCTATTTAACCCAAGTATTAGACATGTCTCACGGTGAGACCGTCTCATACAAGAATTTGTGTTGATTATATTATGTTATAATCCTAAACGTAAAGTATTATAACCTCGAATATTCTATTAATCTATTCTATAACCCCAAATATAAGTTATTATAACCCCAAATAATTTATTATAACCCCAAATATACTATGCTATATTTTGGGCTGGGCTTCATGGATTCCGTCTATAGAATAGACCGTCTCCCATGAGACTTACTGATCATTTTAAGGTAATAGTGATCAGCTTAAAACTGAAAGTATAGTCCAATAGAAATAGTCTCGCACTAAACCATCTCATTTAAGAATTTATAAAAGAAAAAAAAGAGTCATAATTACTTTTCTTTTTATTTATGGATAGGTTAGAAAATTATCCAACAACAAATCAAGTTCCTAATAATGTAAGCTAACATCACCAGACTACCTACATTTTAGTATAAGATAGGAGTACAACTATTTTAACTTGAAGACAGTAAAAAATATTCGGCCAGTCTCTTGAGAGATCGTCTATTTGAGAGACATCTCTCAGGTCCAATCCATCAGAGCTTAATTTCTACTCTTACTTTATATTTTCCTTTATGAGCCGACCCAATCAAAGATAGTCTTTCAAAGAGACCGTCTCTCATAAGAATTTGTGAAAAACATTAGTATTACAAATAGAAGTGAGTACAAAACAACATTTACATTAACATTCTATTATCTCAACGTTATTAAATAACTTCCACAGATCCACCTAAATCACTTGTGCGAATTTGAGAGATCATGTATACGAAACCATACCCTTATAATAACGCGATAAAACATAATTTGTAATTAACAACCTAACTTAAACAAAAGTCGCCTTATCCTATAATAACAAGTATAAAACAACGTCAAATTAGTCAGGATAAGTCTCTTTAACCTCGCTTAATTAGATGGTAATTGTTCTAATTAGTTAAAGATAAGGACCTCCTCCTTCTAAACAACCAGGCCCTTCTACTATTAACATTATCTACACTTCTAACATTCTGTAAAGAATCAGCAAAATCACTGAACCCTGAACTTGTTCTAGAAGAACTAAACTCTTCCCAATCATAATTAGAATCTTCTTCTTCATTACTTGAGCTTATTTCCATTATTTCTATTCCTTTTCCCTTTTCTTTACCTTTTGAAGACATTTCTATTTCTCCATGAAAATCTCGGTCAGAGTTAGTTTCTGATGAAGAAGTGTCATAATCTGTAGAGGAAGAACTGCTATATGAATGAAAGATTGTGACACTTTCACTCTTTAAACCTCGAACAGAATAACTCCTTGTTTTTGAATCATAGATTGGAAGTACATGTTTTGATTGTGAGTTTGTGTTGTAATTATTATCTCTGCCTAAACTGTATGTTGTTGACAGTTTCCTTTCAATGCCATCTCTTTGTTTTACTAACTTGGTTAGGTTTTCTAGAATGTTGCTTGTTGTTGCTTCCTTTGCTGCCTTCTGTTCTAGCTCGAAAATCGTCTTATCATACTCTTTCTTTTTAAGCCTTAGTGAATGCTGAAATTAAAGAGATCGACGTGAGTGAAGAATGACATGAAAAAATGAGATTTATAGAGGCGTGTGATTATGGGTCTGTTTAGAAAATGACTGTTAGTTGAAACTGTCGGTTGGTTACCCACTTGTATCATGTATTGAATGATTTGCTAGATGTTAAGTCAACCTTTATAGAGATGTTTGGTAAAGATCAAATTGAGTGAAGGATGACATGAAAAATTGAGATAAACGATAGTATATGAAAGGAAGAGAGGATATGTGGATGTTCATGTGCCTTGAGTCGGTGGTTGATTCACGTGTGGACATTGGCTCTGAGTGTTTGGTTTATATTGGATATGTTTGAGGAGCGGCTTAGGAAGCCGAAAGGAGCTTTTGAAGAGGAGGAATAAAAGGTTTGGAGGCAGAAGGAAAAGCCCAATTGACTTTCCTTCAAGGGGGTTTAAACTCGAGTTGGCTCGAGTGTTTTGGAAAGCCAAGATTGAGGTAGAGGCATTAACCCCAATCAATGGATTTTACCATTTTTTTGGCAATTCAAGATTGGTTGTTTAGACTTGAAATTTCATTCACCACAGAATGATTACTATTATTGCCTTCTTTAGTTTTAGTAGTATTACAAAGAACTTGATATCTATGTTAACGACACAACTCATGTTGATTGGTTTTGGTTCATGTAGCTGATTCATATGTTTGATTAAGGCTTTGACTTAGATTTGTCGCGAATTACAAGCACATAATAGTAGAAATATTTCTGTACTTACTCGTTTGTCGAGAAATCTTCCAAGAGCTTGACTTTGGACCTTTTGCTTACCCCAAAATATCCAGCAGAATCGTACAATAATGGCCAAGACAACCAAGATTATGGTTTCAAACAGTAGAAAAAGCAGTATGGTTCTTTCATTACCTAGGGATAGAAAGAATTTACATTAAAAAGTTGATTACATTTTATCGACTTGTAGCATAGTGCAAAAACAAAGCCTGTTGTTATCGAATAGGCTTAGTCCTAAAGGTTTTTACATTTAGCGAACGATACAATCAACTTAGTTAAAAGGTGTAAAAAAAAATCATTTCAAGTTTAAAGTCGGTTCAAGGCATATCTGGTAGTCTCACCGATATTTGGTGATATGACAAGTCGACAACTAGAGTACCCTTTTACCACACTACGACAGCAAGTGCAATCACAACCAAAATAGTATTTTTGCACTATGGTTTGTACTTTGTAGTTTAAAATGAGAAAAATATGGTGTACATGCCTGTATAAACACTGATGCTCTTTGGCCGTGGCTCAGAGCAACTGAATGAAAGCTTTAGATCTACATACAAGAACATACACTGTATTAGTTATAAAGTAGTATATCCATTTATAGGCAAAATTAATAAAGAATAAGTGGGTTACAATTTACAAATGTCATACCAGAAGTTCTACAAGGAAGAGGATTTCCAATGTCTGCATCACATATTAGAAGCATGAAATTATCAGTCAGAACTCAGAATATTCTAGTAGAATGGGAAGTGATACATGAAGCACCAAATGTACTCAATGGTCTTTGTTATTGAAATCAATAAAAAGCAACTGTGGTAGCCTTTTGATTTCGACTCAAAACCAACTTTTTAGCCATTTACCATACATTTTTTTGGCCATTGGATCAACAAAAAAGCCAAAAAGCATACAAAAGTCATTTGCCAAATACACCCTTAAACAAATAAAAACTGGAGTTACTAGAAGAATCTTACTTGCTGCAGCGATAAAAGCAAGGAAAATCTCTTCATCAATAGCGAACTTCTTAAGGTCACTTTGTGACAAATTGAATGCAAATTCTCCTGATAAAACCAATCAGTGTTAAATGATCTACTATTAGCGCGCTGCACTGCAGTAGTCAATAAATAGACGAATTTGGAGGGGTCCAATAGACACAATCATAGCCTTGTGATAGCAAAAAAGTTGTTTTCGATCAATAATAGATATCACTGCGGTAGTCAAAGAAAAGAATCATAAATGCAGTTAGAAAAGTGGAGAATGTACCAGGATAAACTGCAGACCAATATAAAGTTTCAGTGGCAGGAACAAACAGCCAAAAGACCGCACTCTTTGGTTTCATTGCTGAAACGAACGTGTAATCACCAATCACGCGACTTGTTTTTCCTTCCATTTCGGTCTGAGAAATATAGACTGCATAGCCAGAGCAATCAAGAACTGGACTGACTTGAATAACAGAGTTCAAAGGACGTGCTTTAGAGAACTTCTTGAGGATCCCCGCTGGTGATAATGAGTAGAGAAATCCATCAAGTGAACCAATAGATAACCACCCTATAATGTTGTCACATGGAAGCACACTGAGTGTTAAATACTGACCAAACAAGGGTAAGGTACTAAAGAACTAAACACTAGTAACAACCTCTTTCTTAATATAAAGGTAAGGTTGCATACATCTAGTCTCAAACCTGTCTATATAGAAGCCAATCGACATTAGGATAATGGCATGTGTCAAGGAATCAACTCTACCATAACCTTAGCTGATGGTTATATCCCTGGAACATGCTAAGTCTATAACATCCCCCAACAAGAAAGCCTTTTGGGCTAAAAGTGTGGATGCAACACATGCTCTTCTCATATTGGGCTGAAAGTGTGGATGCAACCTTGAACCCTTCTATCACGTTGGCTTTAATATCATTTCAAAGAAGCAACTCAACCAAAACTTTAAAGATTGAATCTCATCCACACCTCTTTTCACGTGGAATTATTAGCGGCAAGTATGAAAGAGCATGTGCAACATCCACACTTTTGGCACATAGTGCTCTCGTGTAACGAGGCATAATATAGTGTATGTATAGCGTATCTTGATGCCCCACCTATCATCTTTAAGCTTTTGGTTTCAACTATTTCATCTTGAAATCAACTATGTTCAGGTGTTCTCTAACTCAAATATTGTCTAGACAGGATAAAATCAGCAGAGAAACAATGTAGGAGAAAATTACCATTAGAGTCAACCACTGGTGCATGCAGTTCAGAACCTAATGGTCCTATGCTCTTCTGCCATAGAATATTGCCTGTAGAAGCATCTAGGCCAAGCACAGTGGCCTTAGCAGGAACTGTAACATACAAGAAGCCGTTGTTCCCTGGTGTAGCAGTAAATAGTTTGCCAAATGAACTCAGATTCTGAACCCATTTGAAACGAGGACTGCGATTTGAGATAGAATAGAGTTCTCCCTCATTGTTCGAAATCTACATGCTCAAATTTCAACAGACTATAGTAAGCATAGAAAAGGCTTAACAGGCATTGATCAAATCATCAAATGATAGTCATATATGCATATGATTGTCGTCCCTTTAAATTTGCAACACAACATCAAAAAGCCTCACTTTAATTTGTTGCGTAGAAAATTCAAAGGTGCAGAGGCGTAACGTCTAAAGAGTGAACAATATACCAATATGTAAATGCCGTATATGATGAACATACATACATATACACTGTTCTCACAACTGTCAATGATAGGAGATGAAATGAAGTAACAGTTTGTGACATTTTTCTGACAACCTTGAGAATACCCAAATTGGTTTAAGACCGGCAATGCATTCCAACGCAATTTCCCTCTCTTAGAATATGCAAAAAGTCCTTCATTTTTTATGTTTATGTACACAGAAGACGTGGACATACTTGTAGCAAGTCCAAGAACTTCCTTTGATGTTTCCTGTGTTGATGCATTACCCCCAAAAAGTACAACAATTGGTTGTGAAGTTCTATGACTCCAAACATTTATCCTTAGCACTTGATTTTCTGCAATGATATACACCTGCAGACAATTGAAAATAGTGGTTAATGCAGAAGACAAAAAGAAAAGTCCAAAAGATACAGATGTACATTGCATACTTAAAACCAACAAACTGATTTTTCAAACCATTGCAGACCATCAGTAACGGAGCTAGAATTTTAACTATGAAGGGTCTTCAATGTTGTTAATGAATAATGATAATAAGACAAAATATAGAAGTATGGAGGGGCCATCACAATTTTACTTGATATTTTTACATTTTTTACAAATTTTCCTAAGAAACATACAAAATTACATTTTATGGTGGGACATAGGCATTTCCAAGCCCCTATTTTAAGTCTGCCACTGTATACCACAACAAATTATATTACATAAACCCAAGAGTATACTTCATATGTCTCTTAGAATTTGCAACACTATATCCAAAAAGTTCTCACTTTAATCCGCCTAAAGTAGCAAATTCCAAAGGAAACAGAAGTATATTAGAAATAGACGTTTTTAAATCCCTCTTCCCAACGCCCTAACATCCCAAGGAAAAACCAAGTTTACATAGATTCAGATGGTCCCAAATTTATGTAACAACAATTGACATCACTAAACTATTCAGAAAATTAACAAAAGATTGGAACATTTACAAAACACCCAATCCAATTCATAAAACTGTCAAAATTCATTAGGGTTAGTTTTTGGTAAGAAATTACTCCTTTATAACAACATCAATAAAAAAAAATAAACCATTTTGAGAATCGGGTCTTATCCCAATTGGAACATCTACTACTTTTCCACAAGAAACATGGTTTTGGCTCTCGCCTTCCCTAAACATACCTTGTAACCAAAAAATAATAATAAAATGACAATAAATAACTATGAAACCATTTACCTTCCCTTCACCACCATAAACTGGGGCAATATTACCATTACATGTATAATTCAAGTGTGCATTCCATAACATAGATCCATTACTTTTGAAAGCATACAAAAATTTCCCAGAACAAGAATATATTATGCCATCATCTCCCATCAGAGGTTTCCCAAGCCTGTAGGTAAATCTTATCCCTGATTCCCCTGCAACAAATATGCTTCAAAGTTCTTACTCATTAAACTGGAAAAAAGAAGAAATTAATGTTAAGCCAAATGTTGATTTACTTGAAGTAACAATGTGAAGTACCTTGAATGAAACCAGGCAAAAAGAGCAAAATATAACAAGCAATGGCAAGAACCCTGCTCATCCTGTAACACCCTACACTGTATATTTATCACAAAACAAAAGAACAATTCTTCAGAAGACTAATAATGACAATATATGTAGCCTTGAAAACCAAGTATAAACATCAATAACAAACGTAAGTACACAACAATGTCGCTGCCGATAAGTAATTTTAAATAAAACAAAATTACATTTCAAATGAAATTTAAAAAAAATTCAGTTACAGTTTCAATAAATACCTATTTACAGGACCTTATATTAAAGAAGCTGTCTTAGAGGATCAGACGACGCAAATGATATTATGCATGGATACATCAGGCTTAAGATCTCCTCCAATCTTACTTCTTACACCACACCTGAAGCGCCTTGCTTATATTTCCCCTTTGACAAAAACCATCCATCTACTGGCTATAGGAAATCATGTCTGGATCAAAACCTTTCTCCAGCATATCCTTCACAAGCTAGCCTAATTACCATCTACTAACACCTTCATAAAAAAATAGTAGCAGTAAGACTGATTTGTACCTATAAATGACACTGCACACTATAGAATGCAACCACTACACATCCAAACTAACCAAAGAAGAGTAAAACAAAACCAATATAAAAAAATATATTATCTAAAGAGAAATTATCAATGTAATTAAACTGATAATTATAATTGTTAAGCAGTAAGAACCACAACAAACCTAATTTTAAAAAAATGCAATTTAATTTTCCAAATTAGAAAAAACGCAATTACCTGACACTTGTTATCTTGAGTAGATCTTCAATTGAGTAATTTTAGGATACAATTCCCAAAATTAACAGTATTTATACCAGAAATTCGATGGCAAAGATAGAGGATTTCAAGAAAAGAATACCAAGATTCGAATTATACGGCCAGGATTCGATTATACCAGGATTCAAGAAAAGAATTTCAACATTCGATTTTTAGTGCGTGGTAGATTAGAGTAGTATCAATCAGAAAATGGGGGATGGGAAGGAGATATAGTAGGGGACGCGTACGGTTATTAAAGAATAAGATGGCAAAGAAACGGGAAACTGTTTTGGGCGGAAGTTATAGCAGTTATTATACGCGTACGGTCACACGTGTATCCGCCCATGATTGTAGGTCACCAGAGATTGTTGGTCGAAGGCGTCAATGGTAGCGGCTTACAACAGTGATATCCGGCGTCAATTCAGTTGCTAAACACAAGTTTTTCTAAATATTTTTTATAATTTCATGATAATGCATACTAGTAATTGAATAAGCAACCTCAAGTTCATCAATATCAATGAGTAAACCCTAAATTGAATGAAGAAATGGAAATAATGAAATGTAGTAAGGTTTTGTGCGAAGAAACGGTAGGAATTAACAGAAAGAAGAATAAATTAGCTACAAATCCAGAAGAATGTAGAGGAGCTGAACGAAGGAGAGTAGAGTTAGTAGTAATTTTCATGGTTTGACAAGCTTTTACGGATAACAATGGCGTCCAGAGTAGATGATTTTAGGGAAAGAATTGCTTTTCCCAAGCTGTATTATGAATTTATGAGCATAATCTGCTACTTTAGGAAATTGATTTATGTACCTACTAAATTTAGAGAAAGGGAAAATAATTCCCACCATCAATATTTCCCTAGATATCGTCTACGTCAGTAGCAAATTGTCTTTGAAAAAAATTCACACTAAACTGCTATATGGAGAAGCGATTTTATATGTGCACTAAACCGTTACTGAAAGTAGCGTTTTACTAATGACTGATGATGCCTGCAGCTTCTTTTTGTTTTGAAGAGGTAAATCGCTTGTCAGTGTAGCGGTTTGCTCTTGAGGGTAGTTTGTTCTGTTTAATGTGACATAATTTACAAATTTCCTATCCTTCCTCCCTAATGTTTATATGCATACAAATTGAGTAAATTGAAGTATAATCATAATAATATCATGAATATATACTAAACAAATTAAATTAATCCAAAAAAAAAGTGAATAAGCATTTCACCAAACACTTTATATGCATACAAAAGAATTCATATAATTCGACTAAAATGTTTAAAATGTACACTTAAACAATGAAATTAAGATTAAGTAACAATCAACAAATCTATTACAAGCCAAAATAAGATCAATGATGAAAATAATGAATTTGCAAATTGGAAAATAAATTTAGAGTTTGATTCATACCTTTGATTGATGATAGAAATGAACAAGTAATCAAAGAGAAAATTGCAATGTTGTTGATCAATTTAGTTGATTGAGTGATTTTTTGAGTAAGAAGAGATTGAGAGACAAAAAAAAGTTTTTTTTTTTTTTTTTTTTACAACCGAGCAGCAGTTTGAAGGAGGAAGTAAATATGAGCAATGCAGTTTGCTGTGAATAAATTGCTGCCTGACATAGCCGCTACACAAAGTAGCGGTTTACATTCAATAAAAAAATTAAATTTCCTTAGAGACAAAAAACGTTGAATGTAATAGCGGTTTAGTAAATTTTCTTTGAGCTAATCGCTTCTTGAAGTAGAGGTTTGATTAAAAGTAAAGGGAAAAAAATATTTTTCCGGCTGTCCTACATGGACATTATTTTGAGAATTATTGTTTTGACCAACTTAGACTGGGAAATACTTTTCAAAATGGCTATATTATGGGAAAAGAGTGAAATTTTTTTTTTTACCAACTTAGACTGGGAATTATTGTTTTGACCAACTTAGACCGGGAAAGAGTCAAATACTTTTCAAATTTTTCAAAATGGCTATATTATGGCTATAGTCAAATTTAGAATGACTATGTCAATTAATACAAGCAAGAATATAAAATAAGAAAATTAAGGAAAAGTGATTAAAAGTGATAAATATTGGAAAATTTGCTCAAAATAATCCCAACTATCACCCGTTGGTCAAAAATAATTCCAACTACCAATTATTTTTTAATAATCCCAACTATTCTTATAATATGTTGAAAACATACTCAACCCTTGTTACCAACTGGATTAGGTAACTTTTCCACTTTTTTCCTTTTTCTTTTACTTCATCTATTAATCAAAAAAAAACAAAAAAGTAGAAAAGTTACTTGTTGCAGCCGGTTAAAAGGGAGGTGCGTATGTTTTCAACAAATTATAAGAACAATTGGAATTATTAAAAAATAATTAATAATTGGGATTATTTTATGCCAACGGATGATAGTTGAGATTATTTTGAGCAATTTTCCTAAAATATATGTTTTACATTGAAGTATGGTAAATACAATTAAAATATGATTAAGATACGATTATAAATAATTGCTCTTGTTTATAATCTTTTACTAATTGACTCAATTGTGTGATTTAATGATCTAATCCGATAAATATAATTTCAATTATAATTATGCTTTCTTGTTCACCAACTTTTAGTTATTTTTTCACATAATGGAAAATTTCAAATTAAACGAGAGTTTAAATGCCTAATTCAAATCAAAAGATAGCGATGAGCTTTATTTTAAAATAAGTAAAGAATGCAAAATAAATGAAACAATCCAAAATGAATATTAATGCAGACCAAATGGAACATAAAAAGTAATAGTTTCACAATGAGAAACTTCATTGTATTAAAGCATAAATCATAATTGAAAAGAAACCAATACAGAAAGAAGGTATTTGGAGTGTGTACATAAAAATACTCCTACTGTCCTACATAACATGCTTTTCTTTTTGCCATACACTGAATCCAATTTGGATGGAATGAATACAACAATCATACAACACAATCTACATGCCACGATTCGGACAAGCATTTGCAAAGTGTGACGGATCACCACACACAAAGCATCTTCTACCAGATACAGGTTCACCTGTCGCTGAAACAAACATCATATCATCTCCACGGTTTCCACCACTTCCACGGCCTCCACCATTTCCACGGCCCCTGCCACGACGGCCCCTGTTACGCCCACCCCGTCCTCTGGAAGTATCGTTTGAGCCTCTTGGATTCGTATGTGAAGGGTTCTGTCCTCCAGCTCCATCTATCGTGTCCTCCCATCTGTACACACAATATAGAACATTCATTGATGTAGAAATTAAGACTTGGACATAGCTTTGACAAAATTATATTGGAACAAATGAGATACTTTTCATTTAAAAACTTTATACTTGGATGGGGGGAAAGGGAACTTTATGAGGACAAGCCCGGTTGAATCACAAACTCATCATCTTTCAAGAAACTTAAAAACTACAAATCGTAAGAGGAAATCAGGATTCAGCACATACACAAAGAAACTGCAATCCTGAGATAGACAAGTATAGAACTTTCTGCCCCTATTGTTTGCGGTATTTGCTGTTCGTAATACACCAGGTTCTCCACATGAAGTACATGTTACTGCTGGTTGCCCTGAGACAGCAGCATTTTGTCAGAGAGCAGTTCAGGCATCACGTATCAACATTTGCAAAAAGTTGGTTTGAGGAATAATCAATAATCAGTTTAGATTTTTACTTTATTAATGAAGAGAGAGCAGAGTTTGCAGGCTACTAGAAATGACAAATATATATACTACCAAATTCACTTAAAACCTGAAGAATTCACACCACAAAATTCTCAGATGCAATCGTTCGAAAAGAAGCCAACATTACTACTACCCCACCAACAAAGTTGTAGAAACTTGAAATTATAAGAAAAACCAAAACTATCATCCTTCCACATTTTTTCATTGCGATCACGTGACTATCAATTTTAATTGGATAAGAGTTAAGACATCTAGAAAAAAGGAAATGTAGTGTTGTCTACCAACGATGGTAAGAGGAGCCCAAACGAATCCCCAATAGAAGAACACATTTGTGGTGAGTAGAGACAATACTGAAGCATGCTTGGTACAGAAATAAAAGCCTGGGGGAGTGAAACAGAAATCGAATCACCAATCACCATACCATTTGTGTTATTTGTTGCTCTAGATCTAGCACGTCCAGATGTTGAGACCTGGGAAGGGCAATCATTTGAATTATGTCCTGTCTGTCTACAGTATGAGCAGACACCATGCTGAACATTACTTGCTGTATTGCTACGAGGAAAGGTTGTTGGAGTTCGTCCTCTCATTGGAGCTAAATGTAAAAAAACAGTCAGAAATTTGCAAAACAAAAAAAAAAAGCTTTCTACAGACGTAAAAAGAGGAATCCTTGTTTATCGTAAGGGAGAAACAAAAAATAGAACACATGTGGTAAATTAGGCATGTCCAATTATTTGGCGTCATAGTCATCTTAGATAAATATGGGCCCTAATCACAATGCAAAGTTGTAACACAGATATTCTCAAATGAGATGGTCTCTCGGTAAAACCATCTTTATTTGGTTGACTGACTTGACTCAATGTAGACAATGTACACTTATTGTTTTCAAGATCACTTACAAACTTAAAGTGATCACTTACCATCTTATATTGACTAATTATAACCTTTATGTGATCATTTACGGTTTTTAAGTGATCACTTTTAATAATCTTAAAGTGATCACTTATAACCATAATGTAAAAATGTTGTAATGGTCGCGATCACAGTAACGGAACGCTAATGCGGTAACAGAAGTGATGTTATCATATCGCTTAACTATTGATCGAAACCGTAAGATATTCCTTGATGCGGCCCAAATCGCGGGTTTCTTTTTATACCTTTACAACGCGGGAAATATCGGTTCGTTTATTTTAAAAACCTTTACAACGCGGGCGATACGATGCGATGCGGCCTTGTTTTTACTCTATGCTTATAACCTTAAAGTGATGACTTAATCCTAATATGATCAATTAAAGAAATGGACTGATTGCATGGTCTCGTCTTATGGTGAGACGATCTCATACAAGACTTGATGCAGTCCAATATCACAAAAAAAAAAAATTAAAAAGGAAAAAAAATGTTAAATGCAACAGATGAAAGAAATGTGGCATGCTACAAGGAAGTAGGTCATTGACTATTAAAAGCAGGACTGTTCTATAACTTGTGCCCCCCAGTGTAGCATCTAACTTTTCGTTATAGTTGATTTCAGCTTTAAGTTGGATAATATGTTTCTGGGTTGCTCCCTAAAAACACACACACACACATAAAAAAAAGCCACACACACCAGATGTTCCAGAAGAATTGCGAGGACCAGTTCCACATATCTCCGTTAGCTGTCTAAGTGTTTCATCACATCCACCAATGCAGCCTAAAAAGATATTCAGAGTTAATTAGTTATGGTTGGAAAAATTATGTTATAAACTCAAACCATCCTACTTGACGTTGATTGTCGCATATTATAGTATAATACAATAGTGAAAAGCATCTATCACAGAGAAGTTTTAAGGGGGAATTCTCTTACCTTGTTTAGATTATAAAAAAGAAGAAAATAGTAGGATCCATATTCCTTCCCTTTCTGATAAACTCAATCCTTTAAAAGCTGGAATTATTAGGAAGGATGTGCATTGCTTTCTTCCCCCAAGTTTTTTACTTATGTAACTACCAGATTAAGTTTTTCCCGCCCTCATCCCCTCTCTTCAAAGTCTAAGCAATTATTCCATCTCATGTTTATATTGCCCAAAGCATTAGGAGATGAAGGTCCACAAATCCACAGAAAACAGAGCATAATATTGCAAACGATCTTAGCACTGAACATACCTAAGTGGTTCACGCTGTAATTTGGAGGAATTTCCAACTGCCGAAACGTAAACTGAATCAAGAAAATTGGACCTGGATACATTTTGTTGATGCAGACAAGAGATCAGAGATGCACATACACCAAACAAATGTCAAAACTAGGAAGCAGATTATAATCCACACTATTCAAGTTGTAAAAACCACCTGGAGTGCACGAGTTGCATGTATTTGAGGTCACAACTGCTTCTGATATAGATCCAGGTAGCCAAACCACATTTCTACACTGCAAAATGCAGCCAAATCTAGTTAGTATACAAGTGTAAGAAAATGTCCATATTGGATACTGTAGCAGCCAGAAACTTCATGAAACATCAAGATAGATGTTTTAACAGGAACAAGCACCAAACAGAAAAAATATGTCACATCAATTAAGTAGGGGGGTGCATAATTAAAATCCTGAGTCTTATCATCAGATAGTTTATATAAAGCCTTAGAGTTTTCTCATAAGATCACATAAAAAATTAAGAAAGCAAAGCTTCCTCATTAAATAAGCAGCGAATTAAAGCATAATCTGAAAAACAAAGCAAAACAAACTATCAATTTAAGGAAAGACAGAGCCAATATGGTGCAGTTAGAGGTAAAACACATTCAACCTTACTCAAAACAAAACGACCGACCCAAACCAGATATATGCGCACTGATAAAGGGATGGTAACAGTGACAATGAACCACGCAAAACTTTGCATCACTCAATGAATAGACAAATATGTCAAATACTTTGATCAGAAATTCTAGTTCACTGAATGAAATATTTTAACCATTATAAGCAAGACAATTACCTGAGGATAGCCCAAGCAACCAACCATCAATTTTCCATCCTGCAGACAGGGAATGAACTCGGTGAAACAACAAAATTGATATTTTGATATTTAGAAACTCTAATTTTATCAAACACTACTGCATCATGTCAATAGCCTGGAAGTATTCATAGTGGCAGCATTTTAGGGGACTTCTTTGATGATCAGATCTTAAGAAAATCACAAATGCATACACATTTTCTCCATAATTGCATTGACAGAAGTGAAAGGCATCAAACATTCCAGAAAAGAAAACAAACATGCTAAATCATGTCTTGAAAGGTAAAAAATCACATTGCACCATAAGCAACATGCCACCATAGAAGGTTTTTGAATCAGAGTAAGTGACACAATGAAAATTCGTAAAAATTCATATTACATTAAAAACAAATGGAACACAACCATCTTATCCTCCCTGATTTCTATAATATTATATATTAAAGAGAAAACGGATGTATGCAACAGAGACACATAAAGCTGATGTTGATGTTTTTGAGAAAAAACATGAAAACATGAAAATTGTCATCGAAGAAGATCCCACCTATTGCTCACAAGTGAATATGCCTTTAGCCTAACACTATTATTATGTATAGAGCTCCAACATGAAACATATAAATTTTAATGCAAAAAAACCCACAACTTGAGGCATAAACTTACAACTGTCACTTCGCTAGTTACATGACCTTTCTAGTCTAAATGTTTAGCTTTCTACAGAGTCTTATAGAAGTAGGGTCAAAAACCTTTCATGACAGCAAGTAGGTCGGAGTTCCAGACTGGCACATAATTTTTTTACTGGTATAATCCTTTTGGCCAAATCCTAAAGCTGAGGAGATGATATGATCACATGCACATGTTTGTAGGAAAAATAATCAGCCCACAACTCAAAAGTAGCATCCAATCCGCCTACATTTTACATAGGCTGCGTCCAACTGGTAGAATAATGTTGGTATTTGTTTACCATGGTACACACCAGAAATTCGCAATCTGCATCTAAGCCTCTTAAGTGTCAAAATGTCTCCACAATAATTCAATTTCAATCGTTTCACTTATTGCACCTGTAGTGCTACTAATTTGGGCAGCATAACATTGTATATTCCAGATCCAGTTTATTGTACAATTGCCAGATAACATGACAAAAGGGTATACTTAGTATTCCACTTTAAAATTTGGACTCATGAGCTTTCGGGATCGCCCTAAAACTACTTACCCTTCTGTGCTGTTAATTACTCTATATTGAGGTGATTCCAATGGAAAATAAATACTTAGATGAAAACACTATACTATTCAAAAACGAAATAGGATGCTTTATTGTGATGGGCATTTTGGTTTTTATTATAGACCTTTATCCAAATGTTGAATCCCATTCTAAATACCATTGTAAATAATACATGGAATAAGACATTCATTTCAAACTGAGAATAGGGTTCAATGCATTTGTAAATCAAAGGATAAACATATGCCTAAATGCACAATTAATCTTCAATTGCTTACCGCTTTGCGTTTCAGAACCATATCAGCCTCTCGGCAATGTCCACAGCGGCGAACAACACCGATTATTGTGTTTTGATCCTCTACACCAGGCCTATTAGTTCTACAGAAGAATATATGTAAATCAACATTGGACTCCATACTCAAAAGTTATAATAAATTCTCAATTTTAGATGATTACAAAATATTTTAAAAATTGCACTAGAAATGTAGATGGCGGAAAGAAGTGAATCCTAATTCGTAACGTCAAATGCAGTATTAGATTAGAATTGTGAAATTAAAGCACTACGTTATTCATCGGATATCAATGTGTTAGGATGTTCTGACTTCAAATGCATACTCAAAAAATTATCAACTTTATAGGATGGAGATAGTACCTGTCAAAAAATATTTCCATGGCCTCAGAGAGTTTAACTTTGTTAAGCTTAGCCTGAAAATGCCCTCGGAGAAGCGCAAAAAGATGCAGTCACATAGATGCAAATCAAGAAATGCTGAATGGTAAAAATCCATACAGAATTCTAGATGTTGTAAATCTAGATGGTCACCTTAGTTTCAAAAAGCACACATAGGAGAGCCTTAGCTAACAATGGGTTGAGTGCCTTGGTAAGTTTGGGAGAGGCGATTCCTGAAGGTGAACGTCTCAGAGAGCCTTATCAAGGTGAGTATCTGAGAGTGCCTTTGAGCACCTTTTGGTGTAAGCCTCAGAAGTCCATTTCATATGTTTTCTCTTCTCTACTTATACTTATTTCTCTTTTCTTCTTTTTACATTTAATCTTCTGTTTTTCTACTCTTTTTTTTGGGGAGGGGGTTAATTTATTTTCTCCTAGGTTATAAGTATTTTAAAAAGTACGCCCGAGGCATGCCTAGGCGTGAGGACCCTCATGTATGCTAATTTTGATTTTTGATGAATAACATGTCCTTGCCTATGTTATAGAATAAACAAAAGAACTCACCCAAAAGACTAGCCAAGTAGGTGAGAGAGCTCATTTACTCTATAAAACCCACATTAGTTGCCCATACAACCAATGTGGGACAAAGTCCCACAATCTTGTAAGGGCCTCAAATCCATTCCATTACAGCCTACTATTACTGAAATATCCCTCAATTCTTAGATGTTTATCGTATGGAAAGCAAAAATATACCCCCTTTCTTGCCCTAAAGCAAAAATATGGAGTGAGAAACGGAAGAGTAAAAATAAGCTTGAAGTGTCGCCATCTTCACTAGTCGGCGTATAATTCTAGTTTAGATTTTAAGTGTTCATTTAAGTGTCAGTTTGAATTTCAAGCATCAAGAACCATTGTTTTCTTTCTTTACCTTTGTCTTTGTATTGATTTTTTATTTCTTTTGTTAACTCAAGAGTCAAGACTATATTATCGACTTATCGTATGACTTTATGTGTTAAAGTAGCATTTAGCTTACTTATATGTCATTATAATATGATTTTAACTTCAAGTATTAAATATGTTTCAAATTGATGTTGGAGATTTTTAGCGAAATTGTGCCCTAACATACAAAAAGTTCACGCCTTCGCCTTGCGTCTAGCACCTCGAAAGAAGGGAACTTTTGCACCTCGGTGCACCTTCGCCTTAGCACCTTAGGGTGTCTCGCGCCTTTTAAAAATTTAAACAAAGATGTTCAGACACTTACATCTAAGAAACAAGCTTTCATCTCCTGTAAACAAGAAGCCAGAATTTCAGCTTTCCTCTTGGTGCCTAAACTGACAGCCTTCATATCATCCTCCATTTTGGATCTGAGATAAGGTTTCCAAAGCTCATAACTGAAAGTTAAAAACACATGAAACAGAATAGGATTAAAAATATGGATTAAAAATAAAGCCAAAACACGAGA
This sequence comes from Amaranthus palmeri, assembly GCA_019776075.1. Classification (NCBI taxonomy): domain Eukaryota; kingdom Viridiplantae; phylum Streptophyta; class Magnoliopsida; order Caryophyllales; family Amaranthaceae; genus Amaranthus; species Amaranthus palmeri. The sequence continues at coordinate 776,162 of JAAKBH010000045.1, forward strand.
GATAAAAGTGTGTAAGGTAGAGGAAAGCAACACTTATTATGAAACAAAAAAGGCTGTGGTAAATGGCATTTTTTAATCATTCAATGCATATAAGGGCACTTTAAAAATTCTTTTGAATAGAGTTATAGTCTACAAATAGTATTCAACATGAAATAAACTTTCAAGGGTTTTTACAGGAAAAATATTGGAGAAAAGTTTTCTGAGGTTTTAATTTTACATTTTAATGGAAATACAAATGAGGTATCTTCGATTTCATCTTTCCAACTCAATTACAAAGAAACGCAGTGAGATATGGTTTTCCTCCTAAACAGTGTTTCAGAACTGCAGGATCCTAGTAGAAATTGGCATTTGGTAGAAAGAAAACCTAGATAAGTTGTGATTACCGCATAAGCAGAACATTTTAAGATGTTCCAGTGGATTAAAAGATATCTACGAGGGTATGATTGAGAGATATGACTTACCCCATGTCATCATATCCCATAACCAATGCTTCTCCCTGAAGATAATGATCAATATTAGTAGAGTTGAACATCCAAGAACTAGGCAAACGATTTTACTGAAGGTTTTAACAGCTATTCTCATGCCAAATTGGCATTTCGACAGTGAAAAACCAAGACTGCACAAAGGAAGGGATACAAAAAGATTCATACATCAAATGATGAGCACAAAGTAGTTTCTACTCATTATACTAAATTCTCATATGTTCGTCACTTACAATCATTTTTTTTACTTAAGTTCATCAATTGAAAATGGGTTAAAGGAGAAACAAAGGAACAGATGAACAACCATTGAAGCTTCGCTTTAAAAATATTGAGAAGTTAAAATGAACAGGAACAGTCTAAAGCATCTGAGTACTGGATGAGCACAGGGAACAAAATTACACTTTCATATACAAAGAAATTGGCACTTAATTCATAGCAACACCAATAAACCAGACATAGCATTGTCCTGGTACAGCATGAATAAATGCTCTGTCCATACTTTTGGCAACCAAATGAGAAAGTTTTATTTTCCAAACCCACCGGTAGTGTGAATAGGTTAATACTTCCTTTGGGGCAAACAAGAAGTAGTTCACTATAGATAAGATCTTACAAAATAAAGCAAAGAAAACAAAATTACCCTGTTAAGTATAGACTAGCATTGATAACAATTAGCGCAACAGGGAGTGTACACAATTTATCCACATGCCGGCAAAGGGAAAACAGTTGGGTGAAATGAGTAATTGACATCAGTAACTTACAAGACTAGTCGGTGAAAAACGAGTATTTGCATCTTTTGTAGCATAGAAACGATCTAAAAGCTTCTTGATATGATCATGCATGGTTGCATCAGTACCAATTCCTGCCTTTATGTAGACCATAATGCTCATCAAAGATCAAGAGCAATAAAAAAAAATGTACACAATATAGACGCATAAATGTAAGGAAAATTTTAAACAACTACCCAATATATACTACTTTTTGAGATCCAATATCTGACAAAAACAAGGTTTTGATAAAAAGAGAACTTCGTAATTTCGTCAACAAACCACTACGCTTTACTTGTTTTCCAAATTTTTTATCGTGTGGAGCCCAACACTCTTCATTTCACTCAAATTACACTATTTCCCACATTAATACTTGATCTTACTTCAACTCTGTCTTTTCCTTCATCTTCATTCACTCATTAAATTAAACTCTCACCCAACATTCTTTGCAGAAACTCCATCATCAATCACCACCTTTCCTATCAACACTATCAATGGGAGCATTATTTTCTACTAGTAACTGCTATGTACACATTTCGACACTGATTTTCAGGTTAACTAAGCATAAAGAAAAACAAGCTTCTCTCTTCTCAAATTCGCACGTCCAAACTAATGGTTTAAGTGGTCACGCTTAAACAATAATAACACAAAAACTAATTGAATTAGCTGACAGCAATTTTTGCAATCTCCAAAAATATCAACCCCATGATCAATCCAAATCTATTAACAATCACCTCAATCAAACAATTAGAATTGCACAAATTGTTTTTATATGTTTCAAAAAATAATATATTAATCCTAATTTCATTAATATTCAGTAATTTAGAAGAACCCCAGATTTATCAGGAATGGATAATGCAAATAAAGAAGTTAGATTGATTTGTTGAATTTTCTACCAAATTGAGCAAGAAATCTCAGTAACCAACCAACTCAGAAAGAACCAACGCTTCAGAAATTATTTTCGGAAAATTTGTTGATTTTGCTTCCAAGTTTTGGTGTGTGGATTTATTGAAAGGTTTTATAAGAGAGCAAAGATGATTTTGGAGAGGAAATGGGTGAGATGCGAGGGACATGAATAAGGTTGGGCCTCATGTGATAGAATAATTAGGGGAAATACAAAATTGGTAGTGGTAAGTTGAAATGAATTTCAAATTTATGGAGTTAAATCTTAAAAAAGTAGGTAATAGATCTCAAAAAGTCATACTCCCTCCAATTCACTCCATCAGTCCCTTTTATTTTTCAATATTATAAAAAATTAATATTAAAATTACATTTTGATTAATCAAATAAGATCTCACTTGACTATATTTTAAATTATAAAATAAGAATAAAATACAAATTTAACGTGGTTGATGAATAGTGTCAAAAGGGTAAATGGGACGAATGCTCTGAATTGGTAAGAGTATATATTAGATGACGATTTTCCCTATTTAAAAGTTTATTGCACAAGTTCAATATTGCATACTTTGTCCATACAACTCAGCAAATCAGCTTCACTTAACAGTGGCGGTGGCCTGGTCACACCAGAGTCTAGAGTCAATGTAGTTGGAGTAAACTGCAACAGAAAGTTTATTCATATCAATAATAGAACATTTAACCGCATTCATCTTAAGAGTCAACAAAAGACCCAAAACTACTCATTGACAAAATTAGGAAGACTTTGAGATGCATGAATGTTGAAGAACTTACCTGTTGTCCAAGGATATAAGTAGGGATCACAGAACCTCCCCAACTTTCAAAACGGTAAACATCCAAATAATTTTTCTACAAAGGAAGAAGCAAGAAGCAATTAATAAGAGAGTTACAATCAAAATCATTAACAAGTGACCTCTTTAAAGCTTCATATCATTGTTTAACTAGCCAAAAAAGTTGACATGGAAAGACAAAAGTTGACCTCTTTAAAGCTTCATATCATTGTTTAAAGCTTTTAGGCAAGCATATTTTAAATGTATTGTAGCAAATAGCATTTAAATCCTAAGTCTGAAAAACAGAAGTGGTAGTTTTTAGGAGTATTAGTTTTAATTTTTCAAACAAGTTTGCAATTGAAAAGTTGTAGTTTTGATAATTGTTTTTTCCAATTAAATGATTTTATTTGTAACTTATGATGCTTCAATCAAAGTAAAGCAAGCTAAATGAACCAAAATGCAATCAAATGCTCGAGTTCTTTGTAGATTGGAATATCGTCCCTTCTTCTCTCTTGCCACATATTCTAGATGACAACGGAGTTGATGTCTCCTTCCCTCCTTTTCTTTCCCATCTCTTCCCAACTCTTTCCTAATCGTACTTTTCCTTTTAAAATTTATCCAAACATAGTGTAAAGCATATATCAAGCACTCTCAAACCTTTTCATAATAGTAACACCTTAGGTTTTACTTTAATAAATTTGGGCTTATACACAAGACCCACACAATAGAAGAGTTGGTTGCACATAAACCCAATGAGGTTCCATCAATTGATGCTAGAAGGTGTTGTCCATCAAGTATATATGTTAGTTAACCTCTTTTTAATTTTTTGATGTGGGATCACATGTAGGTTAATTTTCTAACACTCCCCCTCACATGTGAGCCTTTTTCTTATGGTGTGTCCACAAGAATAGGCCCACGGGGTGATCATGTGACAAATTATCACGGCCTAACATGGTATCAGAGTCGAAGGTGGTTCTTGGGTATGATGTGGCTCACATATGAGGGAAAAAAAATTTCTTTTTGATAATAATAATTTGCAATTGCATCTTTATTCATAATTTATATTACTAACAAACTATGCATTGCATACGAATCGAAACAAATATTATTAGAAAAAAACATGCAACAAGTCATCAACTAAAGCAAGTTCCTAGATGAACATATGGAAAGAAAGATATAATCAAAATGCAAGGCATGCATCAACACCTTTAGCGGTCAGATAAGTAGTAAGATCACAATATTCGGATCCAAAACCATCCCACCAAGAAATGGTTGTAAATCAAGTGTTGAATTAAGAAGCGCAGTCATAAAAGCAACCCTATCGTCCAAAGCAGCCAAAAGAACATAGTTATACTTTTTCCACCAAATCTTCCTCTAACATGCTACTAATTGAGTCGCTTGTTCTTTCTTTGGTGCTTTGCATATTCGTGCAAAATGAAGTCTAAATGCCATGGTGGGGACTCATTTTTGTTGTTGGCCATGCTGCCATGTTCACCCTTCCTATTAGCAAAATAATTGCCACCACTAATCAGACACCAAGATCCAACATCATCACAGAGCATCTCATCGATTTGACTCTACCAAGAAGGCCAATTGCTAATGTGATTTTCAAAACATATGGCTATATGAGTATGATGCATGGTACCAAGTCTAGGAAAAGATACTTGAGTTAAAATTATAGACTTCCGTGTAACATTGCTTATATTTAAACAATAATAACCATCTTTTTAGAGTGTTCCAAGTAGGATTTAGTGCTTTCATTTCTTTCTCTCGAGGGGGAGTAGCAAAGCTGCACCTGAGGCAGGTTTTTTTATTATATATGCATATTGCATAAATAGTGCAAAGTTAGTCACTCCACAGTGAAAACATGTCTAGCAAAGCCACATAGGTTTCAATTGAAGCCTCACTTTGGGCTTTGTCCACAGAGGTTTGAGAATAACAGTTAACCTACAAAAAATGCTAATCACTGCCAACCAGTAAGAGTGATAAAAAAATCACCTAGTAGCATCAAGAGAAAAGAATCAACAATGTTCATTTGTTTGAAATATGAGATCGTCCAGAGATTTGTTAAGGACTAAGTACACTGGGATAATCATATCATCCCGACAATGTCACCTACAGCCTAGAGTGGAACTATACTCTAACTAGAATCTACTTGTGCTAAACTAGTCGAGCGCATAATAAAGAGATCTTGCTAGTCCAACTAGGAAAGAATCAAAAGCTTGCATGAACTTTTAGATCTATAACATGTTTCTAAGAAAATTGAGAAAACCATGTAAAACTTACGGCAAGTATCACTCTTCCAGATGCAGAAAACAATTCACCAGCAATATCAACCTCTACAGTAGTTTCAGCACTTACAGCTGGCTGGGAGACACAGGCTAGAAAATGACGAACAACAAGCTCATACACTTTCTGCATCACAGGACCATGCAAAAGTAAGCAAGGTTTACACAGGTATAAAGCTTCTAAGCAACCCTTTACATGAATCATATCCAACTTAGAAATTCGATAAATGGGGAAAAAGAATAAGTCTAAAAGTAGCACACACAAATTTTAATGAGAATATTAATAGACTTCACAGAGAAAAGGGTATTATATATGCACTAACATGGTGGTCTTGGCTCCATCCAGACTCCCCAGCAGAAAACTTTGTTGGGTGAATAGGTGGATGAGCTTTGTCGTCATGACCCCCACTGCCTGGATTTCTCCAGAGACCTGCTTCAGGGTCCAACAACCGCAGTGCATAGGAGCCCCACACCGGATGTGCATGTTGTTCTTGCACAATTGCCTAAAATATAGTACTTTAAACAAATCACTTTATCATCAAATTCCAACAAACAGAAAGCAGATAAAGAGAAAGCAAATAAAGATTGTTGCATGTGAGAAATTATCTTTTCGCGAGGAAAGATGACTTCAAAAGGTATAGAAAGATGTAACGAAGTTACCAACATGCAGATCAGTCCTAGCCGAGAAACTGTCAGTCTCAGTTCGAGGATAACTAATGAAACCAGATTGGTATAACTCTTCTGCCACCTGGGAGGAAAGGGACAAGTTGAAGTAAATGACACAATTCGTGAAAATGATGCAATTTTTTTATGATAGAAACTAGCATCTAGTCATTAATCATACATATTTTTAGCTTCTCTTTTCTATGAATCATGGAAACTGCAAAATCTGGTTAAATTACACATCTGAAAAGTTTTTAAAAACCTTAAACTAAAATAATTAATCAAAACAAAACTGACGAAGTCAATAAATTTGTCAAATATTAACCGAGAAAATTGAAGGGTAAATGATACAATGGAGAACACATATCGTCAAAACTTGTAACAAAAAGAAAATAGTATATAAAGGCAATGTAAACCCATAAACAAGCAAGTTGCTAAAAGGAAAATATGACGAGATCATCATTAAAAATTTTGTTGACATCTATTTCAAGTCCTAATAGTATAATGAGAACCAAACTAAATGTTCAATTTCCTTTACACATGATATAGTGACCATGATAAAGATGAATAAATAAGTTATTTTCTTGTGAAATGATTCCTCAAAAATAAACTACGTAATTACGGCCACAAATTAAAATTGATCATTAAAGAATTAGAATTTGCGCAATTTCCACATTAAACTGACTAAACTTAGTAAAGTTTTCACACATTGTCCTAAAAGTTTTTTAAACTATGAAAAATTGCAACTCAAATCTCTCAAACAGTTGGCCTGACATCTTTCCTCTAAAATTTGATTTGATGAAGCAGCACACATCCTGGTCTCACCTTCATTGTCTGTTCGGAACTCATCCTGAAGTATCTCGATGCACGTTTTTCAAGCTCAATCGTACTTAATGGATAAGGAGGATACTTATACTTTTCTTGTTGTTTAACCAGAGTAACCTGATAATAGCATTTTGTGAGTAATAACCTCTTGAAATTATTAAGTGAAACTTAAACATTACACGTTTTCTAGCAAGGGCAATGAGCATCCATCTACTCACAGTAGCAATTGGTTCCTCAACACACATCTCATAAATGGAGACTGCACAAGTATAGTCGAACAAATGCCCACGCCTGCAAAAATATATCACAGACTATGTAATTTAATAATGTAAATGAAAAAAGAGTGGTACTTAAAACTAGAGTGATTTTAACATATTTTTACATCCAACTGAAATTAGCAATTCCTTCCTCCGAATTGTGTGAACAATTGATTGTCCAAAACTCCTCCGGCTCATGTGCTTGTATTTCCCAATACCTTTCCACAACAAACCCAAGTGTTGGAAACTACAAATGATAAGAGAATTGTTGTCAGTAAATTCTAAAGACAATAAACCAGACAAGGAGTAGACAAAACAGATGTGCATGAAATAAAAATGATCCAAAAACTAAGGTCACATCAATGCGGAGATTAGGTGTCAATACCTGACATGGACCATAACTCAAAACAAGGCTTCTGTCATCAGTTGCAAAATCAAAGTTAAAAGCATCTTTAAGAAACATAGTTTGGAACCTAGTGAAAGACGCACCAATTCGTAGATCTATTTCCTGTAGAATAGACAAAAATTGTTCAGTAGTTAGTTAAAAGGTATCACATGAAGGCAAAAGCTATTTGCCCTGTATTCGTACTAGCATCAGACTCAGTTACGAGTCTCCAACTCCAAGGGTCATGCTACAAAAGAAAATTGTTCTTGCTTTAGTCCAAAATAGAGTATCATGTCTCCATAGTCCATATCCATGTTCGAGTGTTATGACCCTTAAGAATTCAGCACTAACATTTGAGGTAAATGAAGAGTTTGAGCAAATATATGTCAGTAAAATGACACAAAAATTTCACAACATTGCAAGAGTAATCGAAATCAACTTAATATTTTAGCAACTTAAAAAATACAGCAAATATTGTAGAGATACTAAAAAAGGAAAAGAAGTTTGTCTAGAATTTAAAGTTATAACAGGCAGACATATCTGTTATTACTTATTAGACAAATATTATTATAGAAATAGTATTCATTTGTTCTCAGAACAATTCTTGGCCTAAAATCCAACTAATTTGCAAATCTACATTAAAGAGTCACTTACAGCAAAAAAGTGTGACAAGCTCTTGATCATACACAATAACACAAATATGTACGAAACACACTAGCATAGTAGCATGTACCAAGAAAACATGCTATATTGTAGTTCCCCGCCAAAACAAGAGCAAAACTTTTTTGAAGTGAATAAACATACTATTTAAAATTAAGCTACACATTCCACTCCCACACTTGTTACATACTTGCATGTTACCCAAAGAAGAAAACATATTTAAAACTTTATAAATTTTTGAAGTTTAAGTTCCAGAGACGTTTTATAACAAACACACCTGCCTCGCGTCTACAGCGTCGGCAAATGATTGATTGGGACGATCGAGGTTTTGTATTGCCTCATGAATATCCCTAGCAACTCCAAGATAAAATTGATCAATAAAGTGCAACCAGGTAAAGTCCCAGCAAAAGTACAAAATATAGAAGTTCAAACCTGTCTATCAAAGCAGAAAAGCGAGCCCGCCACATATTCAAATTATGGTTTACTTCTGTGCAAACTTCAATTACCTCATATGCTATATTTTCTCCTTCCCTATCACAATCAAGCCATAATATGAGCCACTGGCAGCTCCTGACTTCCTGCTGAAGTGTTCTTTTTATGTCCAATTTGTCCTAAATCATAAAAACTCACACTAGATCAACACAAAAAGTATTACATAACTATTTTGGGGAAGCATAAGTTGCTTTAAGCTAGAGTAGAAGATGATTATATAGGAACCTCTATCGATCTAATATTCTACTAGACCTGTGTACCTCATGTTTTTATGGGGGCAGATCATCAATTAGAAAAAGTTATTGTTAACAAAAAGAACCCAACAAGGGTAGAAACAAATTGGTTCTCTAAAATCCTTTTAAATACAAGGTAGTGCAAGAGCAATATTCAGAATCTCCATCTTAAACATTGAAATTTCATGCTTTGAATTCTAGTGTATAATATCTACAACACCAATGCCATGATCCTAGAGGATGAGATTGGATACAGGACTAAAAAGCATAACTTTATCCTCCTGAAAAAAGTAGTGGACCCATATTATTGCACTTAAAATGAAATTTCTAGTTTATTTTTCATCTTTCTTTGTTACTCTACACTAAATCTTCACTCTCATCACTGCTATGTTTGATCATGCTTAAGATGAATTATTACATGGACAAAAAGAAAGCAAAGACAACTATCAAGTATCAATTCTAAAAATGTGTTCAATGATATTCTGCCTGCAGTTACTGGACATAACAGGAGCTTAGCCTACTAGTGTCATTATGTGATTCAAAGGTTACGGGTTTGCTTGGTAAGATATGCCTCCAGTACACTTTTGTGGTGGGACCATTACCCCGAGTGCATGGACACCTTGTGCATCAAGTTTCCCTTTAATTAGAGGTTGGATAAAGGGATGATAAACTTGATGAATTTTTTAATATGATGAGAAGGGTAGATCAAAATAGATACAAATACTTATACTTACTCACCCTTTGATAAACAATTTGAGATGATTTCTTAATACCACATTGCCTAGACACCCATACATTAGTCGGCTAACCAAATGTTAAGATGATGAAAATAGTGTAATTGTCGGTCTTCATGGGAAAACAAGTATTCACTAAAAACAAAAGAAGGTGTTGTAATCACAAAAAGCATGAAAATGATGCTTGGTATATGATTGCGATACCTAAGAATACTACTTTCTACTAACCACCCATAAGCTGGCAAAGGTACATGGAAATAACATAGGCCTTGATTCAACTTTATGGTTAACACAAGTGATTGAATATATGTGCGGGTATTTTAGTTTTCATTTCTTGTATCAACTTCATCGAGGAAAAAAATCCTCAAGAGTACTTGTAAGTATGGACTTAGGGAATAGAAATAAAAGAAAGGTTGTAGGTTCACATGACATCAAGTACAAATTTACTTCTTTTCTTCATCCTTTTATTGCTATTTTTTCTTTAACAGTATCATTTTTATTTCAGTACTCTCTTATTTGCCTGAAAAAATTCATAGTATTCCCTATAACTTTGAAAATTGTAATAAGTTCATTGTAGTTCTCATTCTCTCAATTAAGTTGTACTAAGATTAGTTCGGAAAAGTTATTCTACTCATCATTCTCACCCTTACATTTTCACTACTTGGTAAGTTCTAAAAAAAATTAGTATTGTCCATTTCAATTGAATTGTAATAAGCTAAGCATTGTAATTTCCAATTTTCTTATCGTATTTATGTGTTTTCGATGGGTTTAAGAATGTATAGTTCCTTGGTTTTCTATTATAATAGAGTAATAGACTATAGTAAAATGACTCATTAAATCGCGTGTATTTTACATGTGAAAATGGAGAATATGTTTGTTATCATGGGTCAATTGACAATAATTTTTTGTCATCACAATGTTAAAGTTTTGTGTGTGCAACCCTTTCACTATATGTCTATGTGAATCACTTAATGTTCTTAGATAATGTATTCTTCATTTCGTTAAAGTAGTAAACTATAGGCATGGCATTTGATAAACAAAAAATATACACAATTCTAACGAACTCTCTCTTCGTTTATAGTGGTATAAACATCCCCCTTCCCTATAGACCATCTAATACCATACAATCAATGTTTTCAACACTTCAATTCGTACTTGGTAAAGAATATAATATATTTGGACATAAAGTCATCCGCATAAACTTTTGGTTGAATTAACATGTATTGATACTTCAATCATTAACTTAAACTTTTGGTTGAGTTATCCACCTAAAATAATATCAAAAGTCAACATGAAAGGAGTTCACGTGCTCAAATTTCATTAAATTCTCATTTCAAATTATATATTTATCGTCATGTGTAAAAAGAGTATGTGTTACAAGACTTACAACTTACATCCACACTTATAAGTAAAAACCCAAAGGGCTTTTTGTATGAGGGAACATAATAATATACTGAGATCGTTGAATTGTTCACCTACTCTTGCTAATGTCAACTATATTCAATTGAGTTTCAACATGCAAAATTCAACTTAATATGATATGATAGCTAATTCCCTTAACACATAACATCGTGTGTGTGTGTATACAAGCATTTAACAAAATAAAATGCATCTCTCCGAATGCTCATAGCCATTAATTCCACAGCTAAAACAAATACATACAAATTAATCCCCTCCACCCAATCTCAAATTCATATTATATACAACTTCAATCGAAACAAAAACTCAAGTTTAGAGACATTAATCTAAACATTTAAACAATTGCATAAAAATGGAATAATAAAATGGCAAACCTGAGGAACACTTTTCCGGACTGGAGCTTGATAAAGGTCAGCAGGATCACAAGAGTGCCATTTTTTAAACCGCTCGTCGAATTCAAGCTCCATAAGATGACCCGTAACCGAAGTGAAAATCATATGAATAGGTTGACCTCGAATTGTATACTCAAATTCATAGATTTTGTTATACCTTGATCTTCCTTCTCTCATCCTCGCATTATTTCTCGATAGAATCCCGGTGACGGCTTTCGCTACTGAGGGTTTCTCCGCGACGTTTAATGCCCTAATTGGGCGGTTTCCGGCCATCGGAGTATCGCCAGAGAACTTTCTAGGGTTTTAGAGGAAAGAAGCCTTTCAACTGCAATTTTTGCAGTTCAGTAATGAGTAATTGAGTATTATGATGATATCATGTCATGTGTGGCTTTTCCCGCCAAAAGTGAAAAGTGAAGATTATTTTTTTTCAATTTTCATAAATTCCTAATCAATAAATGTGAAATCACCATAAAAATAAAATAAATAGCAATAAAATAGCAAAATAGAAAACTATAAATTAAAATTCTACAAGTTCTATTTTATCAAATTCTTTTACATTAGGGCGATTTTCCAATATTACAAATAATTATTTACTTAGACTCTCCCTTCAATTTCAAAGTAAAAAAATTGCGAAAAATTGTCTAAAATAATCCAATTTTGATTTTCCTATATAATTAATATTTCCAACTTTCTTTTTGAATATTTAAATTTGAAGATTACTTATTTTAAAATATAGTTGCTCAAATACTTATCGATTAATAAATTAAATCTTAAAACAAAATTTTAGATTTTTTTTTTATAATACCTAATTCATTAATAGATAGTCATAATTCCTCCAACTCAACCAAGTTGTTCCATTTGGGTTGGGCACGGTTTTTAAGAGTGGAATGGTAAGGTATTTTAATTGATTAAATTAATTGTAAAGGTGATAGTTGGGTATTAGGAGTAGTAAAAGTGGGGGTAATCGGATATTTAATTGATTAAATTAATTGTAAAGGTAGTAGTTAGGTATTGGGAGTAATAAAATGTGGGATATTAGTAAAAAAATCATTGCCAAATAGAAATGGGACAACTTGAGTGTGAATTGCCCATAAAGAAATGGGACAACTTGGTTGAGTTGGAAGGAGTATGATATTACATTAGAGATAAAAATGAACAAATACGTAACAACTTTAACAAAAAATGATTCAAAATTAACAAAACTACGATCGTTGTGTATGAGATATGATAATTCTGAATATCCTCAACCATACTTTGTTTGATACAGCTTTCTACGATAGGGTCTTTCGATTTGTTGTAGTGTTTGAAATAGAATTGAATTTGATGTAGTGGATGGTAATTGCAATTTTTGTGTTTGTTACATTATCGCATTAATATCTACCAACAAATCAACTAGAGACCACAATTTATAACCCCAAAGTCTCACGAGAAAATAGATTAAAACTCAATATATAGGTAGAATCAACTCAATGAATGGGTAGAATAATTGTCCTGTAGGGAGAGAATAAAAAATTATTATATCATATTGAAATGGCTTAAAAGAGTTAAATTTTTGTATACAAAAATGTTAAAGAAAAATACTCCTTCCGTCCTAAATAGATTGAAGCAAAGAGAAAAGTGTTGTTTTTTAAGAAAAAAGTAAATAATGGTAATAAGAGATAGAATGAATGTGTGAATGAGATTGAAGGGAGTGAATTTGTTATTAACGTTTATGAGTAAATTTAGTGTATTATGAGTTGAATTTAAATAATATGTAAAATTATAAAATCAATTTAACTATGATACTTCTATTTGATCAAAAAAAAAAACTATGATACTTCTTATTAAATATCATTTAGTTAATAAATGACTTAAATTCATCTATAAATATAGGAGTAATCTCAACTATACTACTAACTTATTAAGATTATGACTTTAGAAGGTTGAATAAAAAATACTTATGAACTTTAAAATTATTTATTAATAGTACTAGCTAACCAACAAACTTTAAATTATTTATTACTATCTAAATTATAAATTTAATTAGTCAAATTAACTTTCGGCTGTTGACTTTTTCTAGGCTAAATTTTATCAAATATATATTTCTAGCTTACGAATAAATTCAATTAGTCAAATCACTTTCGGCTTGACTATCAGAATATTTATCGGCTATTGACTCATCATCATCATACTATATCTCGCTCATACAAACTATTATCAGGGTCTTGGGATAAAAGAGCGACGACAGTTCTTATCCATAAAAGAGAGTGCGGTGAAAGAGTCCTTCGACTCGAGAAAGATGTTCCGACTATTGACTATTAACAATAAAATATTGGCTATCCGCTATTAATTGTTTGTCAAATACTTCTCCCGTTCCATAATACTTGCTACTGAGTGTCGAACATGTCACACTCAGTAGCAAGTATTATGGAACGGAGGAAGTATTTCGTTGTGTTTATACGTTCAAACGTGAAACCATGTTCTTGATTCCTTTTCCATGTTATGAATTTCCAATCTCCATTTTGTCGCACAAACCCACCCTTAACAGTTAATTAACACACAACAACAATCAACAAATATCTACTACTCCACCATGAAATCGCCATTGTTACTGCCAATTTTCTTCTCCTTCCTCCTCCTTCCACCCTTTTGTCTTTCCTCTCCACCACCGCCTTCCACCGTCTGCATCATCGGAAGCGGAATCTCCGGCGCATCAGTCGCACATTTTCTTCGCAAGTACTCCCCAGAACCTTCACCAATCTCCACAATTCACATCTTCGAACGTAATCATGTCGTCGGTGGTCGTATGGCTACTGTCACCATTGCTAATCATACTTTCGAAGCTGGTGCTTCCATTATTCACCCTAAGAATTATCACACCTCGAATTATACTGAATATTTGAATTTGAAAAAGAGATTTCCTGGTGGTGATGATGACGATAGTGATTCAATAGGGATTTGGGATGGGAAGAAGTTTGTGTTTAAAACCTGGGATGGTTTTGGTTTTAATTGGGGGTTTTCGTTTTTTAATAAAGTCGTTTCTCTGGTCAATGATTTTAAGTTTTTTTGGCGGTACGGGTTTTCTTTGCTCAGAATGCAGAATTTTGTTGAGGTATTATTCTTTCTTTCTCTTTTTAATATTTGAATTGAAGTTATTGAATTGTGAAATAATTGAATTCATTCTATTGTTTGATCTATTCTTTTGCGTAGAGATATTATGATTGATTGGGCTGTTCATCTTATTGAATTTGCTAGCTTTATGAAAGTTAATGAAAAACGAGATATGAAAAATTGAATTTACTAGATTTAAAAGTTAAATCTTATGATTTGCTTAAATTGAAAACAAGCATGATTGATATTGATTCTACATTAGATAAATGTTTGCTAAGTTATTTGGGAGCTAAGTGTGCTAATTTTTGGTAGTAATTGCTCAAAATGTGTTTGGATCATAGTGCAAAAACACGATTTCGGTGTACGGATTTGTCTGTTAATGTGGATGATAAGCAGGTAATGCGGACTAGATTTCGATCGCGGTAAACTCAAACACGGAAACACCTTTCTTATATTTGCACTATGGTTTGGAATGATAGCAAAGGTGGGAACCGGAAAGCGAACGGATGGAGAGGACCAAAGGAAAGTCGGGCCAAAAGGGTTTAGTAACTTAAAAGACTACTACTTGTCAATGCTGTAATAGTGCTCATTAGTTTAGATAATTCAAGAGAGTTCACTTCCTTAGCTATATTCTTGAGACTTGGAATATATTGTTTATTTGACCATGATAATTTATGGTTGACTTGGGAAATTGTAATTACCAAGGCCAAGGGGACATGGTTGAATTCTTACACTTAGGAATTTTCACTTTGTTAAATTCTAATTCCCATCATCTCATGTTTGTAAGCTTGGGGTGAAGGATGGAGTCTTTTATGTTTGTAATACTAGTATAGTATTAGGCTATGCACTAGAAAATTTGTGTACGGGATGCTGGGTTGTTTACTATGACTATGACTATGACTAGAAATTTGTAATTCTAATGAAATTTCCAAACGAAAAACCTCTTTAAGTATATTTTTTCTTTTGTGCCTTATTGGCAAGTGAAGGATGAGGTCTTTCATTCATTAATGGGTATAGGCCTAAGCTATATATATTAATATATATTTCTATTGCAGGATATGCTGGGTAATTTCTTGAAATACTATGAGGGCCTTGATACAAGGCCAGTGTTTAATGATGTGGAGGGAATGCTCAAATGGTCTGGTTTATATAACCTCACTCGGCGGACATTGGAAGATGAGTTAATTGATGCAGGATTGTCTCCTATACTTATTAAAGAGCTTGTCACGGTAAGGATGTTCAACAATATCTTTCATTTATATGTTGCTTATTAAAAATGTGAAGAAAAATGTCTTATGCTTTTAGACAATTAATGATGCAGATTAAACTGTTCATCAATAGTGTATCTTTTGCCTTCTATATATAATGTATTTTTCTTGTGTGTTATAATTGATAGCTAGTTTGATTATTACAACTGGATACTGAACGCATCCACCGCTCCCCTTGTTGTTAACAACTAAGGCTGTTTTCATGTACAAACCTTTCCCCTAACTAGAGACACAAATGTTATTGTAGGGTTTTTTTAGATAGGTGATATTTCTGAAAAATAATTGTGAAATAAAGACAGCACCTGCACAATGAAAGTGGTCAGTAGTATTTAGGAGTTAGAACGGCCTTTATGAATTGTTCATATTGACATTTGATATGAGATTGAGGCAGAAGACATGGGGATGTTAGATTAGGAGGAAACCAAGCAAGAATTTTGTCGAAACATATACGCGGAACTAAACTGTTGGAAGTATTAAACGGAGATAAATTCTCAATCTTTACATAATCCTCTCTCTTCCTGCTCTCCTTTATAATCTTTATATACCAATACTGGCTCCCTTTTCTCTGTTTACCCTCAATTTTCACGAGGCTTTCTCTAATATGCCGCTTCCAACTGAATCCTATTTATCTTCTCCAACTAGGCCGGTTCGCTGCAGTTTATTGAGCAAGGCTGCATTTGAGTTGATTTGTATGTTTTGCAGGTTATCACAAGAATTAATTACGGTCAAAGTGTCAGCATGAGTGGATTGGCAGGTGCAGTGTCTTTAGCAGGTTCTGGTGGTGGATTTTGGGCAGTTGAAGGTGGCAATTGGCAAATGGCTGCAGGGCTTATTAATAAATCAGATGTTAATTTGCATCTGAATGAAGAGATACAATCTGTATCCTACCTTGGAACTGATTATGAGCTTAACTCAACAAAAGGAAACAGCTATAAGTGTCAAGTCACAGTTTTCGCCACACCTCTTGATGAACTGAATGTTAAAATTGACCCACCGATATCAATTCCACAGAGGAAGATGCAGCACACTCACACTACGTTTATCAGGGGCTTGTTAAATCACGTACGTGTTATCTGCTGTTATGCTATTATTGCCTCTCATAGTTCTATATGGTATTGTTGGATATTTTTAAAAATCATTTTATTATTTTCTCTTGGCTCTTAATGGAAAACTAATTTAAAGTCTGCTGTCTGCTCAATGTTTCATGGTGTAGGCATATTTTGGCCTGAATAGAGTTGAGGAAATTCCCGACCTGGTTGGCACCCTTGAAGATCCGGACATTCCCTTTTCATGTATATCTGTTCTGAAGAAACACAACAGAGAAGAAATGACGTACAAGATGTTCTCACGGAAGCCTTTGGATGATGCATTGCTTGATCAATTATTTAGGTAAATTGTGTTCGCTCATGTTCTAAATCTTGCTTAAAGCACTCAAACTAAAAAAACTTGGTTGAACACAAATGTAAATAAAGTAGTTGAGCAGCTTGGACTACGTACATTAGTGCCGAGTATAGCTTTTCATATTACATAATGGCACTTGTATTCTACTAATCTTATAATGAAAAGTTCTACTTGTTACTTTGGGACTTCGGGCTCATATGGCGCTTCATTGTATGACAATCCAAAACTAGCGCAAGCCTTTGATCCTTGAACCCGTCTCTGTTATTTGCACATTCAAGACCTCATTGCTCACCGAATAGGGGTTAAGGCTAGAGCAATCCTACCAGCAAGGGGGAAGGTGGTTAAAATGAAACCCTCTCACCAGGGTGAAAGGATAAGCCTTTTTTAACCCATAATTCTCTAGTATACATCCCTTATCTGAACTTATTAGCTTTTATTTGAATCTATTGACCGGACCTTATCTGAACCTATTTGGTTTGTTTTATAGACGTCTTCGGTCGTATTACTCGTATACCTGTTTCAATTATTTTCTCTCTTCATCAATGTCACCGTATAATAGTTTCTGTGCCGTCAATGCAGCATCAGGAAAGAGACGATTCGAATAGATTGGGCTGCATATCCTCACTATGAGGCTCCAGAGGCATTTGCACCTTTTATACTGGATGATTTGCATTTGTATTATGTGAACGCCTTTGAAAGTGCATCTAGCGCCATGGAAACCGGCGCAGTTTCTGGGGAAAATATAGCACGTCTAGTCCTGTCAAGACTTGATGCCGAACAATATTCAACATTGCCAATGAAGAGCGCCACTTTCAGCAGTAGCAAAGATTACCAGCACTCAGATTTGTAAATGATGCAGCGATCACCATGTTGTCGAGGATTTTGACACAATGTACATACATAAGTAGATAACGTTAAACTACTTTGTATCTTGCATCTTACACGTTTCTCGACTCCAACGCGTCTTGGTTATATATTGTATATGTATAAACTGTAACGGCATTTTATTTGCGGAATTGCCCAATTCTCCGAAGGAAGCTGGATAGGAAGAACTATGTTGAAAGGTTCCGGTGTTACGCATAAGTCGTAATAGTCCTGATGCAAAATGTAGCAGCTATGTCTTCTTTTGTTTTAAGTTTTGGTTTTCAATTTTGGCACAGAACTATTAACTTTCTATACTCGGAAACTCAGAAACTTGATGTGCAAATAAGATAGCCATTAACGCTTAACGTCTACTCTGACTTTATGTTTTTCGTCTCTCATAAGAATTTGTGATAGTATGGAAGTATGAAAGTATCATGTATTACTGTTATAATCAACTGTTTTTCAATTATAAAAATACATTATTTTGCCATTCTTTTGTTTTTTTAACATTCTACTAAATTAGTATAGAATTTCATGAAATTTTACGCAGTTTATTAGTATAAAATTACATACAAATATAGCTTTTAAAGAAAGATGCAATTATATATTATTATTATTATTATTATATTAAAATATTTTTTATTAAAAATTTATAGATAAAATCAAATATAACAATTATTATAAAATTAAAGAATAATTTATTTAAAATAATATTTTTATCTCAGTATAATAATCAATCAAATCCATATAACATTATTATGTAATTAATAATACTGCAGTTCAAATATATTATCTAACAATTAGATTAAATAAGGAAAATATAACAATTACAAAATTAAACACATCATAAGTACAAAGAAATATAGTCATGTGAGATTTCAGATTTTAGCTTGATTGAATTGTCTAATCTCATACTTTCTTATCAACAACTTTTATAAATTTTAATTATGCATCATTTAAAATAAAAAATGGTCAAAAATTAAAGAAAAAATAATGTCAAAATTGAAATATAAAATTACAATGAAATAAGAAAAAGTATAATGAAACCACCAAACCTATGTAAGCAAATTATAATCAGTAAAGATCAGTTATTTGTTACCAGTTATCAGTTATCACCATGTTACTTGTTATTTTTAAGCAAAATTATTAATATTTACTACCAATAATATTATGTTTATTTATTTCAAAATAAACTTTTTTTTTATCAAATATCTACCAAATCTTATACTCTACAAAACGAGCTATTTAAAATTTGAGAAATTTCTCATGGTAACCTTGAGGTTTTGGGCTTTTCACGTGGTAACCAAAACTTTTAAAAAATCCACGCAGTAACCCTGAGATTTACGTAATTGTTCCATCGTGACCTTTTTGCACATAATAACATCAACAATAACTTACATTGATTTATAAGCTTTAAGGTTGTTGTACGCCTATTTAGACTCACCATTTCAAATGTCATCAGTTTCAACATTTTTCCCAAAACATAAACCGTAACTCTACCATCTTTCATCTAAATCATATTTCTCCCCCCCCCCAAATCCAAAGATGGTAGAGTTAGGATTTATATTTGGGAGAAAAAGGTTGAAACTAATGATATTTGAAATGGTGAGTCGCATAAATAGCGTACAACCTTAAAACTTCGAAATTAACATTTGCTAACATTTTCCCAATGTTTTATGTGCGAAAAGATTATGGTGAAATAATTTAGTTTACCTCAAAGTTATTGGGTGAATTTTTTTAAAATTTTGGTTAGCATGTGAAAAATTCAAGACCTTTACAAGTAAAATTTCTTCTAAAATTTTGTTTTTTTTAAGGGTTTTTTATGAAAAACAGCCTTAAAGTTTACACTTTTTATGAATTACAGCCTCAAAGTTTTTTTTTTATGAATTACAGCCTCAAAGTTTCAAAAGTGACCACAATTACGGCCAAGTGACCGTTGACCACTCTTATCACCGTTGACCAGCCCTTCTTCCCAGTCACTAACCAAGGATGGTTAACCCTTTAACCAAACCTAATAACTACCCAACCAACTCCTTTATTAAATTCCCTCTCTTCTTCTTCTACCTTCACCTGCTTTCTTTCCCTCTCACCTGAACTCCATTTTTTCGACCTTCATAGCTGACCAAGGTAAAATTCTTCCCTCTTTTTTCGTTCATTTCAATTTCGTTTTTTCGAAACCCTAATTTGTTTCGTTTGAAACCCTAATTTCCTGAAGAACCCTAATTTTTTCGAGCCCTAATTTTTTTTTTTAAAATTTCAGATGCCTGTTAATTTCCTCATGAATGATAAAGCAAAGGAGTGCTACTGTGGATATGATGTTACTGTTCAAAGGGGATGGACTACAAAAAACCCAGGTCGCAGGTTTATTGCTTGCCCTGACTATGATGTTCATAGTAATTCAAGGGGTTGCAATTTTTTCCAGTGGGTGGACAATGAACAAACTGATTGGCAAAAAGATGTAATCTTGAAGTTAATGGATGAAAGGACTAAGCTGCAAAGGGATGTTGAATATTTTCAAAGGAAATTACAACTAGCTAACAAGAAGATTCAAAAGACAACTACTGAAAGAGTTATGATGAAGATGCTTTACCCTCAAAGGGTTTGGAGATGTGGATTGATAATGAATTGTTTAGTTGTATTTCTTGCTGTCATTTTAATTCTTAGTTATCTTATGTAGAGTTAATAGAGTGTACTATAAATTATGCTCTGTTTTGTAATCGGATATGGCTAATGCAAAGTGTTTTGTAAGTATTCTAATTGAATTGGAATGGAAAAATTAGTTGCCCAAAAAATGTTGTTCATAATCTTCATACTCTTCAAGTTACCAGCAATGTTGATGCTCAAAAAATTACACCCATTGTTAATCAAAGTACAGCTGCTTTATGTTAACAGCAATGTTTAATCAAAGTACCCTTAAATTACATCTACTTAAAGTTCATACATGAAACTACATGAAACTACATCAAACTAATACATAAAAATCCTAAACACAAGCTGGAGCAGGGCTGTCTGGACAAAGTCTTCAGGTTTACCCCTACTCTCCATGATGGTTGCATATGCATGATGACATGGAAGACCTGTTAGTTGCCACCTGTAACAGGTGCATGTCTTCTCAGCCAAATCCACCAAGCAGGTCTGATCTTTGTAATCCACCTCAAAAAGGGTGCTGCTAGCAACCCTCACTACACATCCTTTGTAAGCCTCCTTGGCCCAATCAAACTGCTTCTTCACATATGGCAACAGTCCATCCTCCAAAGCCAAAAGCCCCTCCCTCTTGCTGTGATGCCTTTGCATAATGTACCTTCGCATCCACTCCATTAGTGTGAGTATTGGCTTATCCCTTGCAGGCTTCATCACAGCATTAAATGACTCACACATGTTGTTTAGCAACATGTTGGATTTGCAAATGGTGTCAAAAGCATGTCTGCTCCATGCACTGGGAGGTATGGCTGCCATGTAATCATGTGCTTCAACACTTAATCCCTTCAATTCATTCATCTTTTCCTTGAACATATTCTAAAAAAATTGTAGGTATTAGATGCTAATTGTAAAAACAAACAAGGTATACATGTAAATAATAAAGCAAGTAAACAAACATATTCACCTGTGTTGTGGCCTTTGCAGCAGCCCATAACACAAATTTATAAGCCTCTCCATTCCATTTTTGCTTAAAATTGCTCCATAGATGTCTCCAGCAATATCTAGATGATGCATCAGGTACCACATCCTCTAAAGCCTTGATGAGGCCCTTCTGTCTGTCTGACATAAAAGTAAACCCACTCCCTGTGTTTGATCCCAAAGAATCTTTCAAATGGGTCAAGAACCATGCCCAGCTATGATACTCCTCAACATCAACTACTGCCCATGCTAGAGGGTACACATTATTATTTCCATCCTTCCCAACAGCAGTAAGACATATTCCTGGGTGAGCTCCTGTCAAATGACATCCATCTAGGCCTATTATTGGTCTACATCCAGCTAAAAAACCATCTAACACAGGCTTCAAGCACATGAAGAACTTTTGAAACACAGGCCTCTCAAGCCCTGTCATCACTCTAACCAAGGCTGTGCTACCTGGGTTGTATTTCAAAACACTTGTTGCATAGTCATGAACCCTCTTGTACTGCTCAGCCCCATCCCCATAAAGCATGATCTTGGCCCTAGCCCTTGCATACCAGCATTTGGTGTAACTCACCACAATGCCATAGTCTTCCTTAACTTGATTTTGCAGTCCCTTTACTAAGTCCCACTCTGGGTACCTTCTCCAAACCTCAAGATATCTAATTGCTAAAAATTTACTAGTAAGCTTCCTAGTACTATGCTTACTCCAACATTGGTGTTCCAATTTACATGTCTTTATTTGCATTGTCTCTTCTTGTTTCAACTTACTGGCATGAACATAAAAACTACAGTTCTTCTTCTCACATGTACACTTACTCCTCACAGAACGTTTTTTGTTCCATGGACATTTATCACACCTATCAATACAGTATGCATCAAATCTTTTTTTATTGTTATGAAGTGAAAAAAAGTCATACTTGTTCTCTACAGCATGCTGCTGTACTGCAGTCCTCAACACCTCCACATTGGGAAAAATCAAACCAACTCTCAAATTGATTTTCCTACCAAAATCAGTGTTAGGGTTAAACACTGGATACTTTATTCCTCCTCCCTCTAAATCTTCTTCCACTAACTCATCTGAGGCATAGTCTTCCTCCTCATGCTCAGAAAGACTACCCTTCTCTGCCTTCCCAAACCAACACTTAGAAGCAGCCCTATTAATGTCTTCTATAATTGATTCACCAACCTTGTCAGAAAACAAATCAGCATCCTTAATGTCATCAAAATCATCCTCCCCAAGATCTATCTCAGAATCATCAGATTCATCATCCTCAAAGACTAACTTCCTAGCTTTGGGCTTTGGCTTGGGTTTGGGCTTAGTCTTGATCTTTTGCTTACCCTTTCCTTTCTTGGGTTTACTAACAGAAGGTGCTGCAGGTGCTTTGCCTTTATCTTTTGCAGCCTTGGGTTTGGTCACAGAAGGTGAAGATGCTGGAGGTGGTTGGGATTTAGCTTTGGCAGCAGCCCTGGTTTTAATAGAAGATGGTGAAGGTGCTGGAGGTGGTTGGGCAGCAGCTTTGGCAGCCCTGGTTTTACTATATGATGGTGAAGGTGCTGGAGGTGCTTGGGCTTTAGCTTTGGCAGCCCTGGGTTTACTAACAGAAGGTGGAGGTGCTGGATCTACAGGTGGTTGTGGATCTACAGTTGGTTGACTAACAGTTTTCTTGAATCTAGGAGTCCAAGTTGGTCTTGCAACATGTTTGACTCTAGGAGTAGACTTAGCTTGTCTTTGTGGAGGTGGTGATGGTGTGGAAAGAGGTATTCCAGTTTTGGGTTTCCTTATGGGGAGCTTTGAAGGTTTATTTGATGGTGGTGGTTGAGAAGCAAGTGGGGGAATGTTTAATACTTCCAAGACTTCAATATCTGGAAGTGGGTCATTTCTTGGGCTTCCACTAAGATTCTCTTTTTGTGTGGTCCCCTTAGGTGGGCTCCCTTCATCCATGACCAAGTACACAGTAATAAATCCTGAATTAACATCTAAAGTGTCCAAACATCTAACAGCCTCATTGTCATCTGTTATCAACCTAAGTCCCTCTTTCATACTTTTACCATCTTGAACATAAAACAACTTAAAAGGACTTTCCAAATGAAGTCTTCTTCTGACTATGAAATATAAAGCCTCAAAGTCATAACTACAATAAGGAATTATCACAGTTTTCACAGACCCCCCAAGATACTGTACAACATCATCTAAAATGTAAAAATTACCACCATGATATACAGCTACTTGTAGAAATTCGTTTGAAATTGTCATCTGTATATAAAAAATCAAAGAGCATTTCAATAACCAGCACATAAACCCTAAACATCTACCAACACAGAACCAGCACATAAACCCTAGAAATCTATCAAAAAAAAAGAGGAATTTTAAACGACATTAACAAACCCTAAATGTCGAAATTCAGAGGAAAGTGTCGAATTTGAACCTAAATCACCATAAAAACGCAAACTGTACTTAATAAAGTAAAAAAGAAGAGAGAAGAACTTACCTTTTTCCAAGCTTCGTATCAATGGCTTCGTATCAAGGGAAGAAGAAGGGACAGCAATGGAGATGATGATGATGAAAGTGACAGTTAACCAAAGAAATGAAATGTAGTTACAGAGTAATGAATGAACGTTAGTTTGAATTTGGTTTGGTTAAAGGGTTAACCATCCTTGGTTAGTGACTGGGAAGAAGGGCTGGTCAACGGTGATAAGAGTGGTCAACGGTCACTTGGCCGTAATTGTGGTCACTTTTGAAACTTTGAGGCTGTAATTCATAAAAAAAAAACTTTGAGGCTGTAATTCATAAAAAGTGTAAACTTTAAGACTGTTTTTCATAAAAAAACCCTTTTTTTAAAGAAAAACGAAAAAACAAAACTAAGGTGGGAATTCAAATTAAAAAATTTTCGTCAAGACTTCCATTTAAAATACTCCCACCGCTTTCCAATTCTTCTTAACTTCTCTAACCTCTCTCCCTCGCTCAAATTCGGTTTTCTGCAAAACTTCTCAACCTCTCAACTTCTCCATCACCACCATAATTAACAATGTCGGGGAAATCAAAGAGAAAGGACACCGACAATTACGCTTCAGACGGCGATTCTGACGGCCAAGCTCCTCCAAAGAAGTCCGCTAAAGTTGATGACGAGGAAGGAATTGTCGTTTGTGAGGTGCTTTTTTGTCTTTGGATTTTGTTTCTTCTTGTTTTACGAGGTTTATGTTGGGAATTTTGATTTTAATTCCTTTTGTTTAAATTTAATGTATTGTTAAATGTTAAACCCTAGATATCGAAGAATCGGAGGGTTACTGTCAGGAGTTTTCAAGGAAGAGTTTTTGTTGATATTCGTGAGTTCTATGTTAAGGATGGCAAACAACTTCCTGGTAAAAAAGGTATTTCGACAATTTTTGTTTACTAAGGAGTTTTCTCAATGAAATGAAAGTATTTAAGTCTCACAAGTCAAGAACAAAACAAAACAACGAGAAAAAATAGAACAAATATAGTTGGAAGAAAGACACACTATATAATTAGGTATCTTGCCCTTAAACAATATTTATTTTATTAACGATTCAACAATATACTAATAAAATAACCCTCCCTCTTGAGAACAAACTCTTAAGACAAATAATGGATATCACCCTTAATAGTCAATACTAATGCAAAGAGTAACTCTTTGGTATCCACTTTAGCCCCCTCTTTATGTATTAGCCCTTACAGCTTATGTGTATTCTATGAAGTTCTAAGCCCTTTAAATAGAGCATACAATGTTCTAGAATCAATAATTATTCAACAATAATTCATAGCTGTATTGCAGCCTTCAAGAAAAAATCATAACAAAATGACCCTTGGCCTTTTGACCGGACGCTCGAATGAGCAATAAGACTAATCGATCGAGCGCCTT
This sequence comes from Amaranthus palmeri, assembly GCA_019776075.1. Classification (NCBI taxonomy): domain Eukaryota; kingdom Viridiplantae; phylum Streptophyta; class Magnoliopsida; order Caryophyllales; family Amaranthaceae; genus Amaranthus; species Amaranthus palmeri. The sequence goes on from JAAKBH010000045.1 coordinate 801,563, forward strand.
GATTGCACACACAGTCTGGTTTCTGTCTATGCTGCTCAAATGAGCCATGTTCATGCTCGCACGAGCACTCTGGCATTCTTTGTTTGTTGTTTCTTGTTGCCTCGTTCAAGGCATGGCCCAACACCATTAGTAGAGCCTACTCATGCCATGATTAAAGCCTCCCTTGCTTTGCCCAATGCGTCACATTTGATCCACATTGGTTACCTCATGTAGTGATTCAAATCTAAATTCATCACATCTCATCTCACCCACATCCTCCTTCCCCAATGTGCACTATATGGCATGTTTGACAATGTGATCAAGTTCATCTCCATAACTATGAGATTTGGCACTTGCTTTAACACTCAAAACAGTGGATTTTTGGATTTGGTTTTGGAAATTTGGTGAAATATGAGCGTATTATGGTTGTGGAATGTTGGTTGATTTTGTCTTTGCTTTATATACGAGTTTGTTAGTAAATGATGAATTTAAGTGTGTCAGTGTTTGAAATGTTTGCTGATTGTAGTAATACAAAATGCATTTTCCATCAAACCGTATCAATGTTGGAAGGATTTGTTTAGTACAAACTCTGAAGGAACTCTTCTTTCCAATACCCTTCCTGCCCCTCCCTTTTTGGCATCCAATTGAAGAAATGACGTAGCCTCATTTCCTTTCCTACTCTTCCTCTTTTGGTATCAAATGAAGAAATGATGTCCTTTCATTTTGTATTTGGTAGTCTCCAACACTCTATAATTGCAATTATGCATATTGTTTGCAAAGCCTTACCAAAAGTTTCTGTCATGTGGCAACACATCTATATGATGTTTGATGTTATCTCTTTTCTGATCATTCTATTTTTGCAGCTACTATGCATACTGTTGCCAAAAAGTTTCTGTCACGTGGCAATATATCTACTATGTCTTGGCACGTATTTGTATGTATGGCCTTATACTGATTCTTATTCCTTGTTTGTTTCAGGCATCTCTCTCACCTTGGATCAGGTATGCGTCATTGTTTGCTGGATAAATAAGGATATGTATGTTTTTGTCTGTTGAGACTTGTGACTTGAGTCTCTTCAGCTGAATATCCATTTGATCTTAACTCTATGTTTCTTTGGCTGCTGTAGTGGAAGGTGCTTAGTGAGCATGCAGATAAAATTGACGAGGCTCTTGCGGAGAATTCTTAGGTTGGAGAGCTGAATCTTGTTGATATGGTCTAATGGATGTCGGAATCTTGGCAGTCACATTTTTCGAACTAGGGCTGTAAACAGTAGTAGTTATATGTAGCAATTTCGGCTAATGTTTTGAGTGAATGTAGGGCTATTGGACTAAGGTAATCGTTATAGCTTAGATTGTTGAATATCTTGTGAACGGAAAACCGTGTTGTCTTGCAGATACTCTGCCTGTTTATGGATGCCTAAAGATTCTATTTTGTTGAAATGGTCAATTCAATGTGATATGATTATATTTCTTCAATTTCCTTCTCATTTCATTCGTTTAGTTCATGTATCCGATCTCATGTAGTTGTGATTAGGGTTTTGATATCGTTGAGTTTTGAAAAGATTAATCATTGAATGATTTTATGATGGGTAGGGGTGTAATCACTGCCAGTTAAGTTCAAGCTTCATGTAGATGAACTCGATTCATTTGAGTTCAAAGCATGCTCATTGAGCTATGAGTGATCGGTTTGCCCCCAGTTGATTATTGAGTTTAGACCTGAGTTGAGTTTCTAGTGAGGAGGTTTGAGTGCAGTCGTAGCCTATTTTAACTCCTCAATAACTCGAGTAACTTGAGTCGAGCCTTTTCTCGACTTGAGTTATTCTGTTGCATGATGCGTTATGACTTATGAGTATTAATAGTAAACTCCATATGCAAGTGATTAGTTAGGTTACATGTCTGTGAACTTACTCCCACCATTAAAGTCCTTCCTAACCAAAAAACTTTCCTCATCATCATCAACTCAGTACCCCGAAGAAGTCAAAGTTCGCAGGAAGGAGGGTAGCAGACAGATTATGCCTGTGCCCCTTTACGGCGAGGGCAAGGAGAAAAAACTTTCAAATGTCATTATTTATAGTGTACTCCAAGTAACAAGTACAAGAGTCTGATACAACTGAAAAGAAAAATTCATAGCAAATTATAGTAAAGCTTCTGTAAGTAGTTCTTGAGGCAAACCCAGAAATCAACCTACACATCCATTAAATTTACGGATTTTAGACGATAGCTCGAACTGGAACATGGATAACTTTGTGATCAAATTTGAGGATTTTAGGGACAGTAACATAGAGGACACCATTTTTAAACACGGCAATGATCTCTTCTTTCCAAGAGTTAAAAGGCAGGTGAATTGTGGTCTCGCGAGGGCTGAAAATCTTGTTACCAAAAGCATCAATACCGCCATCTCCCTTGATGATAAGCAAGTTATCGACAACGTTTACATCGATGTTTTCAGCTGCAAGTCCTGGCATATCGAAATACATCCTGATCTCGTGCTCGTCCTCATTGGTGTTCCATGGAGTGCGTACTGCAATTCAGTAAGATGAACCTTATATATCTTACTTAAACTAGAAGTTACTTACACCTTAAAACAACTATAATATATAATTTGACTAAAAAGTAATTTTTTAAGTGCAACTTTTGATTGTTTTACCAAACACAAAAGCAAACACAAAATAAGTGAAAAGCCCGTTTACCAAATAAAGCATCATCTCAATTCTTGTTCCGAAAGAGTTACTCCTATATTGACATTCATGCTAATACATTACGTCTAAACAGAAAGAACGACTATTTTGCATAGTCAATAATAGTCTATTTTCTTCCCACTTGTTTTTTCGACTTCATCAAGTTTTTCCTTTTACGAGGATGACACAATAAACTTCAGAATCCAGATATTTCAAAAGGAAAGAACAATAGAGAACATAAGGAATAAGATGAATAAGTAGATTACATACCATAGGGAGAAGTATCAATAAGAGCAACCTTTTTGTTGAATTGTTCAGCTAGCAATGGTTCAATTTTCTTAGGACTTCCTCCTTGTTGGGCTCTAACCACCAAGGAAGGCCTTGAAGACGGTGTCTTCAACGCCGAAGTTGGGCATGAGCCCAACTTACCCAACCCATTTCCAAACGGGCCATTCGAGGCCCGTTTGTCAGACACTAGAGTTGAAGCAGAGCATGTCAATGCATTGATGCTTGCCATAATACACTCTTCAACAAAGTCTAAATAAGTCACTAAAACAATATAACTAAAAATAGAAAGATTGTATGATAATTAAATTCCATTAGAAGCCTATTTATAGTAAGGAGTTTTGGAATTTTGTTGTTTTATGTATGTAAGTTCACAGCTTTATGCATGGAGAAGCCTCCTTATTATTCCCATAATTAGATACTCTTTTCTCATAACAAAGCAAAGTAACCAAGATTCTAAGGAACATAAAAAATAATTTTAAGTACTAAGTTTTTTACTTTAAGAGCTCTTTTTATTATGTGGAGATCTAGAGAGATTCAAATTGTTTGTTCTTGGTACTTGTTATGATAAAATTAACTAGAAATTAAAGATAATGCTTTTTGTTTTTTTTTTTTTTTAAAAAAATTAATGTGAATAATACAATTTTTCGTTTATTTCTCAATAATGATATTAACTATGATTAACCAATAATACCAATTTAGGGGAATTTTTTCCTAGAATAATACTGACTTTGGCTTATTCACTAATTTATCAATTTTTTGGTTATATAATCTCCTATAGTTTGCTTTTTAACATGTTGGGAATATTTAAGGGAAATACTCCGTAAGTTGTATTATTCATAATTAATCAAAAGTTGATATTATTGTAGGAGAATAAGCAAAAGGTTGTATTATTCCTGATAATTTTTCTTTTTTAAATCACATTAGATGGATTGAGGAGGTGCTGAGCATGTTTAACTGACTAACTGCACAGGACCCCAAATAATTGGTAGCCTCAATATTAGATTACGCAATATATGTTAAGTGCTCAAGTTACAAAATTGTAAGAAAAATATTATAACTTTTAAAATTGCACTAGGCCTTTAAAAATTTGTCAATTTTTGCTCCGTATCTGACATTTGTAATGATATATTCATGACATTGTTGTCAGTTCGAAATATTCCAATTAAATAACGTGTACTTCTCGAAGAATTTAATAAAACTATATGGTTTAAGAACTATAATTACAGATCATATATCTCCATATCTATTCATGTTGTGAATGTTGACACACACACAAATAAAGAACAAGGTAAAAAAAATAGAGAAAAACAGGGCAACAAGACACCACATAAACTCATCACGACTGTCGATTAGTAAGGGTAAAGCGGGCTACTGCCTAGGACCTCGTGTTGTTTAGGGCCAAAAACACTAATGTTAATGTATATAAGTGATTAATTTTATATTAAAATTTATATATAACTTACATTTATTGCTAAGTAATATGAGTTTTTAGTGATTTTTTTTATAAAGTAGTTTAAATATTAACTATAAGAAACAAAAGATGTATTATATTATGTGTTACGCCTTAAGTTTTTAAGGAATCTTTTTTAACTTTTGCTCTGAAACCCAAAACTAAACGGAACGACATTGAAATTCATCAATGTATTATCAATGCAAGCCAATGCTTGCACCCACTAATTAATAATTTGATTCTTGACTCAACATTAAGTATGTCTTTTTTAACAAAAACAATTCAGGTTTGAACCATTAACCTCATCAATAGTAGTTGCATTTATTAAGGATTCCAAAAAATATGAATCGTTTATAAAAAAAAATTTGCTGCTCAGATTTTAACCATTAATCTAAAAGTTTGAAACTGATAGAATTAGTTCCTTGATTTGATAGCAAGGCCAGTGAAACAAAAATTAATAGATTTATATCTCATCCACCCTTTTATTTTAAGTGGAATATATATAGAGGCAAATATCGGGCTTGTATTGATTATTTTTTAACCTAATATGATAATAAATTGGATGGTTATGTTAATAAGTTTATAAAGTAAACTAATATCTATAAATGAACATTATCCTTGTTGACTAAAACAGAAACTTAATATTCAACATGTAAATATTTATCTATATTAACTTCTACAAGCTTTAATTTGCAATTAAATCATTGAATCACCCACAAATTCACATTATATATATTCTTCAAATCCCTTAAAATGAGTACTTTGTATATTTTTGATGACTACTTAACTTAGTTATAGGATTGTTTCACAAATGATGATCTTTTATTTGTTGATGGCTCTTTTAGACTTGTTTGACCAACTGAAAAAACATTGACTGTTTTCAGTGGCGGAGCCACGTTGGAGCACTCGGGGTCACATGACCCTTGGCGTTTTTTTTAAAAAATATTTAACATAGACTTTTTTTATTGGTAAGAGTAAAAGGGGAAAATTAATTTAGTAATTTTGTCTTATTTATTTATTTTATCTCATTTTTTTAATTAAGTCACTTGATTTAATTTGTTCAATTTCTTTTTATGGTATCCCGTATTTAAAACTTTAGCAAATTAGAGTAAAACAGTAGTTAATTTTGCAAATAAAACTCTGCCGAAATCTCGTCCATTAGTTGGTGCCCACTAGGACTCCGGACTCTAAATCCGCTCTTTTTTTTATCGATTTTTAACTTAGTTAGAAACCAACTATTTAGACATACATTTGATAAAATTAAAAACATTGCAAATATTCCAAAATCACGATCCCATACATGTTAAACATCAAAACCGACCCGATAAATAAGCACATAAAGTCTTATTGTATTATATAGAAATCAACTTCAAATAGTACAACATCATACAACTTAGACATAATCCAAAATAAAGTATAAGTATAAAGAAAAGCACTTAAAAACACACACATTTAGAACCAATTTAGTCTCTTACACAGTACAAGAGACATTTCATAGCAATATAAGTAATTATATGAATGATATTTAGACTGATCTAACTGGGATATGAATGACTTTGTGCTCAAATTTGGTAATCTTAGGCACAGTTATGTAAAGAACACCATTCTTGAACACAGCTGTGATCTCTTCCTTCCAAGAGTTTAGGGGAAGTTGAACCCTACTATCATATGGGCTAAATATCTTGTTTCCAAATGCATCGACTCCTCCGTCTCCTTTGATCACTAGCAAGTCATCCACCACGTTCACATCGATGTTTTCAGCTGCTAGTCCTGGCATGTCGAACCACATCCTGATCTCGTGTTCATCTTCGTTCGTGTTCCATGGAGTTCGTACTGCAGGGAATCCATGGGAAGTTGTTAGTTTGTTGAGAATGATGGGAAGTGATTGGAAATGGTTCATGATCATTGCAGGGCGGGGTGAAAATTCACAATAATGGTTGAATTTTATGTATATGATGTTTATATATTATATACCAGAGCTTGGTTTCTTGATTTGGTATCAGAGCTAAAATGATCAAATGTGTTTATAGGTGTTTATTCTGATCATTTCATTGATTTTAAGTCAGGCCTTAGGCGTTTTGGATCTTTTATAACCGGGTCTTGTGACTATATTGATTTTTTTCATAATTATAAATCTTTTTAAAGCTGGGTCAAATCAAATTCACTTACAAGATCGGGTGAATATCAAATCGTCGAGTCTGTTTTGAACACTTTATGGGCTCTTATTTCAGGTGGAAAATTTAACACTAGCTATAATGAGGCCTAGGGTAGTGATATCACGAGGCTTCAACTATTAGCTAAAATTTTTGATTGAAATTGACACTTTGTATATTGTGAAAACAAAGGAGAATAAGAGAATACTTACCATAAGGAGAAGTCTCAAGAAGAGCAACCTTCTTGTGGAATTGTTCAGCCGCAACAGGGTCAATTTTCCTAGGACTTCCGGCCTGTTGAGCTTTCACCATCAGGCCGGAAGACCTGGAAGAAGAGGTCTTCAATGACGGAGTCATGCCCAGCCCGAGCTGGGCAGGACTACCGAGCATCTTATTGTTCGACACCAAAGTCGAAACAGAGCATGCCATTGCATTAATGCTTGCCATTGAAGATTATAACTTGGTATACCTTAATAACTTAGAAAATATAATTTACAAAAACAATTGTAAACACTTAGAAACTTGTATGTTTATTCATATATTTTGGGCATATTTATAGTTATAGATGAACTTCGGTTACTTGTTGAGTTCTGTTTTATTCTCTGTACATCTTTCTTTTTGATTGAAGAAGCCTCATAATTTCTAAATAGTTTGAAATACTTTATACTCAAATCAAAGCAAAGGACTTCTAACAGAAAAAAGATGTAGACATAAATTGCAACTATTAAGTTTATTCACTTTTTAAAGCTTTGTTTTTATCATTACCATTGGGCCCACTAGTGATGAAGATTTACATTAATATAATAATTAGTAATTAGACCGTCTAATTATGATACGAACTTTAGAATTAACTTATTTTTTTAATTGATCACTTTAAAATTAGAAATGATCAATTTAAGGTTCGTATGTAATCACTTTAAGGATATAAATGATTATTTCAAAACTACAAAAAGTTATCTTTTTAAGATGTAAATGATCAATTTAAGGTTATAAGTTATCACGTTACAATAAAAAGTGTACACTCGATCAGCCTAATAGTGATGGTCTCAGTGTGAGATCGTCTCATTTGATAATTTATGATACAGTTATTCTCGTGAGAGACCGTTTCTCAGAGAGACAATTTCAAAACAAGAAGACCACATTTTTATTAGCGCCTCTTCTGAGAGGCTGTCTTTATAAGAGACGACTCTCTAAACCCAGGTCCAATAATTAAAAAAGAGAAAAATATCTAAAAATTGACGCGCGCAGTTGAACTTATTTGAACTTGGTGTTATAACCTATTAAAGTTGGTATTTGGAGTTGGTGACGTAACCAATTAAAGTTGGTATTATAATCTATTTGGAGATACCAACTTTAATAGGTTATAGTACCAACTCTAACAGGTTATAATACCAATTTCAATAGGAACTCCAAATAGGATTACAAAACGCGCATTTTTTAAAATTCTTTTCTAAGTAATATTGGGCCGGCCCATTTGAGACGCGTTTCTTATAAAGACGGTCTCAAGTAATAATTTATCACCAAAACTTGGCCGAGACGGCCTCAAGGTGAGACGGCCCAGCCCAAGTCGCGCGCTATAGGGGAGAGTAAACTGCAATATGATCAGTTTCTATCTTAACACATTCATTTTCATGGTTAAAGTGTTCAGTTTTAAGACTAAATGACAATTGTCCATTTATATCAATCAGTTTTAAGACTAAATGGATCAATTGTCCAATAAAGTGTATCAGTTTCATTGATAATAGCCTCAATTTGATTCTTACAAGCGTCTGGTTTGATGGATATAGTGATGACAACATGCATGACGTTCCACACTTACATGGAGACAATGAAGAAGCAAGGAAGGTAGTAGAAACACTATATAAGGCAACAATTGATGAAGTTAACAAGATAACTGAAAAGAGTACTAATGAATTGAAGATGGGGTAGAAAATCAAACATATAATTTGATTCAATACCATTATTTGTGAAATCATATACAAATTGTATATCAATCTTTTTTTAAGAGGACAATTGAGTATGTTAAGAGCACAATTGAGTATTTTAAAATAGCAATTTAGTAAGTGAAGTGTATACTTTAAGAGGCGAAAATGAACTGACTAAATTGAGGCTATTATCAATGAAGCTGATACACTTTATTGGACAATTGATCCATTTAGTCTTAAAACTGATTGATATAAATGGACAATTGTCATTTAGTCTGAAACATACTAGAAGCATAACTGATCATATTAGAAACTGAACACTTTAACCATTAAAATGAATGTGTTAAGATAGAAACTGATCATATTGCAGTTTACTCTCCCCTATAGCGCGTGGCTTGGGCTGGGCCGTCTCACCTTGAGACGGTCTCGGCCAAGACCGGCTGATAATTTATACATTTTTATTGCTCTTTAATTTGTATAAATATTGGACTATTTTAGCCCATATATATAATACGTCTCTCAAAAACACCATCTCTCACAATAATTTGTTTTTTTAATATGATATTGTCCGCTCTGGGCAGAGCCTATACGAATCTATATTGGTTACCTTTTCAAAATATCTCATACTAATTATTGAAATCATCACTTATATATTTGTTAATTACTTTATACTAGAGTTGTTCATGGGCGGGTGGGCGCGGGTAGCGGGGCGGGTATTTGCTACAAAATCTACCCGCGGGCAGAAAAATTCAAATGCCCGCCCGCGATTGCGGGCATATTTTTTTGTCGCTACCCGCCCATTTTTAAAGCGGGCGGGTGCCGCGGGCGCCGCGGGTATTTTCTCATAAATACCAAAAATACAATACAAAATATAAAATTAAGTTTTGATAATAACTAAAATACAATGCATAGTCCAAAATACTACAAATACATAAAACGTCTCAAAATAATCAAATTACATATATATTAAAATACTCTAATAGTCTAACCCTAAATAAGTAAGGAGTATTAAAATGTATTGGATATGGACTCATGAAGTAGTGGACTGAAATTGTTGGGTATTAAAAAAAAGCCCAAAGAATATTATTATTTATTAATATATTAAAATAAGCGGGCGGGCGGGTATACCCGCGGGTATTTTTTTATTGTCGCTACCCGCCCATTTATCTTGGCGGGCGGGTATTACCCGCCCAAACTTTAAATTTTTTTTAAAATGCTACCCGCGCCCGCCCGTTTTTCGAGCCGGGCGGGCCGGGCCTAGCGGGTAGCCCGCCCATGAACAGCTCTACTTTATACCTATGTCAGACTTGAGATGTACACTAATTATATTATGTCTTGCAAGATTGTCTTTTTTGGAATAATTGGTGGAGTAAATAAAGAGAATGGAATATGTACTATTTCAAGTTTGAATGAAAAGATGCATAATATTTACTGTCGTAAATCATGATCATAATATAATAAGAATATAAGATGTACCTTATTAAAAAGAGTGTAATAAGAATAATTGTGAATTTGATCCTTTGGGTGTACGGCAAGGCACGGGTAACGGGTTAGCCCATAACTCGGATTTGGGTTAGTCGAGACTCGATTTGAGTTTATAGGTTATCCGGCCTATTGGAACTTCTCTTAACCTTTCTCGAGTTGGGGGCTCCTTTAGTCGCGTTTTCCAATATGAGTATGAGTTACCGTCGTTATTTCCTCCCCAGACCCTGTCCATAGTTTTCTATGAGCTGGGTAGGATGATGATGATGATGATGATGATGAAGAATCAGACGATGCATATTGCATACGGTTATTTTTTTCTATTGGTGTTGGTTGTAAATTGTTAGGCTGTTATAATTCGTTACATGATCATTTTATAGGCTCACTCATGTAGACACATTCATGGGGCACCCGTGGGCTCGGGCCCACAAACTCACGGGTAATGAACATTGACTTGCATATATAATTGAAGTGATTCATTCTTTCCCGAAATCATATTCTTCTAAGAGGATTACCCACCAAGCATTAAAAGCTAGTGCACAACTCACTATTTTGATGATGTAAAATCTTAGTCACATACTCCCTCCGTCCCTTTAGTATTGTCCACATTTCCATTTTGGGTAATCCCTCTTTAATTGTCCACTTTCCTTTTTTGGCAAAACTTTTTACCTAAATACCCCCAACTACCCCAACTTATATTATTTAATAATATCTCACCTACCACCTTTTCAATTATTATACTACCTCCGTTCCATTTTAGTTGCACCATTGAGTTTGGACACAGGAATTTAGGCAAGTCAAATCAGTATGGTAAAAGTAGGGATGATGTATGATTGATGGTGATATGTAGGGTAAAAATAAAAAAAAATTATTATAAGTATATAGTGGTTGTGACTTGTGGGTATATTAAATAATTAATGGGATGATGTATGATTGATGGTGATAGTGGGGTAGGAATAAAGTGAGGATAAAATAAGTAGATTATTTTAGCCAAAAATAGTAATAGTGCAAGTAATTTAAAACTTCCTAATATGGTAAGTGTTGCAAGTATTTTGGAACGGAGGTAGTATTTACTTAAAATACCCCACTACCACCTTTTCAATTATTATTATATTCACTTAAAATACCCCACTACCACCTTTTTTCAATTATTATAATCACTAAAAATCACTACTATTTTTGGACAATACTAAAGGGATGGAGGGAGTATTTGTTAAATAGTTCGTTAGAGTATATACACCTAGAGTATTACTTTAGTTAAATACTTCTTTCGTTCTAATATTGTCGCAACATACAAAAAATAATCACTATTTACTTATCTTCTTATAAATTTGTGATTAATAAGTAATCTATAAGTTAAAAGTTATAACATAGTAAAGTGAAATCTTGTTTGATTCATCTCAACGTAAAGATTATTAATATCAAATTTTTATACTTTTATAATAAATATAATTATAGATATTAAGGATTGAATTAGTGAATTAGACTACATGAAAAAATAAATGTTACAACTATTTTGAAAGGGAGGTAGCAACTCTTTTTGCTTGTATTCAAATAGTAAAAAGCCAAAAGTCCTTTCTTAAATAATGAAATCTCGTACGAATTGCAACTGAAAACGATGACGTATTAGCGATCGAACGATGTGTTACAATCACTAACACCACCAAGATCGAAATATGTGAAGTCTTGTGTTTACAAATTACGCAAACTATAACTCGATGTTTGTAGGAATAAAATGCAATAATAAAATGACACAAATGTTTAAGGAGGTTCACCCAATTTTGACTACGTCCCCCGTGGTGTAGTATCTCTCTTATATTATCACAATTTGAGAAATTATAATTAGAGAAGAGATGAGGCTAAGTGCTTAGGTTATGGGTTATTTTGTGGATTATTTTTGATCCTTTTTGTGGATATTTTTGATTGAGCTAATGTGCTCACTATTTATAGAGTATAAACTTAAATGACAATTACTCATATTAATACATAACATGACTAAAAATAATGAGTGTAGTAATTGGAAATTGAAGCCTCCAATAACGCACCAAAAGCAATGAAAAGACAGCACTAAAGTTCATGTGAAACGTCACAAGAAATTAAAGTTGCTGTACAATCCGCTCGTTCGAGCAGTACCAAGCTCGTTCGAGCATACCCATTCTGTCAGCTACTGTTTTACATGCTCGTTCGAGGCACTATTACTTCCCTTGATGCCTCGTTCGAGCACCATGATCAGAGGACGACTCTTAAGCTTCATTTCTCATTATCATTCTTCAATATTCCTTGGTTTAAGTGACTCATTTAATTACAAGTAACTTAATACAAATAAAGTCACATTTAAACACCATATTAACCCCACATTTACCTTACCCATTAACTTATTCTCATAGGATTCCATCCTAAGAGTCACACTAGTTCATAAGATTAATTTGGTGTACTCAAGTCACACCATTAATCACAACAGCAACCTAGTTAGTAGTTACAAGATCAGATCCAACCCGCTACACTAGAAATATACTTCCTCCATTTATACTGATTTTGTCTCATTTCACTTATTTTATCCCATTTTCTTATTTATAAATTGTAAGGTTCTTTTTATAATATTATCCTTACTTTCTGTACTTTATATGGTCTCCCCGCTTATTTTATCATTTACTAATAATTCCAACATATTATGTAACACTTTATAGTGATCCCCTCATAAAACAGGACAAAGTCATTGAAATAGAAAAAATAATATTTAATTAATAACATATCAAGTATCAACACGTACAATAATATCAAATTCGTAATTCCAACAATATATGTATTATATGTATCACTTATCATTTTAATTCATAAAATAAAAAAAACTCCAACAAATTAAACAACCAAATCATATATATATAATAAATATAGTATTAATACATTTTAATTATAACATACAAATGAAAATAATAAATAAAGATCTTCTTTTTATTCATTTAGGTACTAAAATACATATATTTTTAATGAAATGAAAGGTCTTATAAGTATATATATATAGAGTATATATTTATATTATAATTAGGGCCGGCCTATATATTTTGGGGCACTCGGTGAAATAGCAAATTGGGGTCCTTCTACAACTATTAATTTTGCTTTTTTGACATAGAATCCTGGATGACAGCCCCGCTTGCACACCCTGAAGGTCGGCCCTGATTATAATTAAACGACATTACGGACAGGAATATGGATCATTTTGTGTTGTTTTTTAAGGATCTTAGGAACCGTAACATAAAGAACACCATTCTTAAAAACAGCCGTAACTTCTTCCTTCCAAGCATTGAATGGCAATTGAAGACGAGAATCGTACGGACTGTGGATCTTGTTACCAAAAGCATCAATACCACCATCTCCTTTTATGACTAACAAATCATCCACAATATCAACTTCTATGTTGTCTGCTGCAAGTCCAGGCATGTCAAACCACATTCTTATCTCCTTTTCATCTTCTTCTGTGTTCCATGGTGTCCGCACTGCATCCACGGAATTCATCGTGAGACGGACCCATACAAGCAGTCTAAAGTTAAACTTACATAGGAGTTAACTAGATAAAAACAGTTTTTCTCATTAAGTTTTAACGGCCCGTTTGGTTAGTGGTACTAAATGGGGGTGATGGGAATGATTTATAGTGTAATGAAACTTTGATCACAAAAAGTTTTTTTGTTCACAAATTTCCATTACCTCATAATACCACCTCTCTCATTGGTAATGTATTGGAATGAATTTTGTAAACAAAATGAGATGATTGTAGGTTGTCAAGCATGGCCATCAAGATAGCCAAAAGATTTTTTAACCAAAATTACATTAATTTTTCATTCCCATTGCCACAATTTATTACCAACTACCAAACGGGCCGTTAGAATTGGGTCAGATCATATAAAGTCATCTCACGATGAGACGATCTTAATAAAGAATTCAGGTGCTCTCTTGAGAGACCGTCTTTCTTTTATAAAGACGACTTTCAAATATATTTAGAGTTATAATAATATATTTACGGTCTCAAGTAAGAATTTGCGCAAAAAATTTGTCTAAAAATTAAACGAAGTATTTACCGTAAGGATTGGTCTCAAGGATGGCAACTTTTTTGTTGAAGTGATCTAATGTTAATGGATCAATTTTATTTGGGCTTCCGGCCTGTTGGGCTTTCACCACAAAAGAACGCCTTGTAGAAGAGGTCTTCCTTGATGGTGTTTGGGTCAACACAGAAATTGGGCTGGATCCAGCTGTGAATGGGCGGGTTAAGGCCCGGTTGTTTGATACCAGAGTTGATGCAGCTGATGTCAATGCATTCATGCTTGCCATTATTTTAGAAAATAATATAATAATTTTACCAATAATAATTTCAAAAAAAAAAATTAAATTTATGAAAAATTGCAAGTTAATATTGTCTTTCATATTAGCAGCTATTTATAGTAACTTCTTGAGGTATTGTCTTGTGGGTATACTTTTTGTTGTGAGAAGCTTTATTTGTCACATATATTCTCTTTGTTGCAATCAAAATTAAAGTAATGAGACTTGTCCAAACAAAAAGATTCACTCCCAACTTGTAATCAAAGTATTATTATTAGCTAAAATAAGGAGAAGAGAAGTTAAGAATCAATAATGATATCATTATACCCAGTACATCTCGCTCATTGAAAATTATATGTTTAGGGTATAGAGAGGGAAGGACGACGGCAACTCATAGCCATAAAGGAGAGTGCGATCAAAGATTTCTCCGGCTCGAGAAAGACCTTCTAAGAGACATAAATCTGCAACTTACAAATACCCATTAAGAAGCAATGATATTTTCGATAAATTATTTTTTTAATGCGAAGGTAGGGTATAGAATCTCTATAAAAATTAAAAGGTATTATCGTTGATTAGTAAGGGCAAAACGGACAACCGTCTAGGAACCTAAATTTGTTAGGGTCCAAAAATATATTTTTATATACAAAGTTGATATTAACTTAAATTAATTTTTATGTATAATTTTTATATTTTTTACTATGTAATGAGTTATTAGGTTATGTTTTTATAAAATATATCAATAATACAAAATAAAAATAAAAATAATATAATATTGTCTATTACGTTACGCTTTAAGAATTTAAGGGCCTTTATATCTTTCATTATAGGACCAAAAAATGAATGAAACGGGTCTGGAAAGGGGGGAATCAAGCACAAAAATTACCAATAACTCATAATTTTGAATTATTCGTCAATTGTAAATATTCTACCGGCAAAAGGGGAGAAGAGCGAGAGATGATCGATCTTTTGTAAGTAGAAAAACCTTTAATTAAGAATAATTTGAGATATTAAGAGTTAAAATATTGTCTCAACAAGGGTGAAAAATTAAATGGAACATTTAGGCTGAATAGAAGGGAGTAATATTCTATTATTAAATCGGATGAAACAATAATGCATCCAATTGATCTTTTTTCATAATATGTTTAAGATTATTTGATCCAACTATTCAAACATATATCATCAAGGCCGTCCGGTTCATTTTTGGGCCCCAAAACAAAAGATAAAAATGGGGCCCCTAAAAACTTCGTAACACATAATATAATATACCTTTTATTTTTATTGTTAATATTTAAAACTACTTTACAAAAAAAAAATTAAAAACTCTTATTATTTAGCAAAAAATGTAAGTTATTTATAAATTTAATTCAAATTATTATCACTTATATACATCAAAATGAATTTTTTGGGCCCTAAAAAACACGGGGCCCTGGGCGGTAGCCCACTTTGCCCTTACCAATCGACGGTCCTGAGCATCATATACCATATGACAATATTATTATATTTTATATATAATTTTGATATTGATTTATGAATTTTTTAGGTTGCTTATTATGACTTATATGGAGCAATTTCACCACTTAAAAAAAATGATTTTACCCTTTTTAAGATTTGCATGAAAAATTACGTAACTTCTATTAAAACTATTCAGGCCCATTATATATATACGTAATTTTTTTTGTTGTATTAGATTATATTGCGTTATTATTAGCCCAATAGAAAAGCTACTAACCACATACAAATATTACTAGATCTTGAAAATTACATCACATACATTTTGTATTAAATCCTTACATTACAATATCTTCATATTTATAAAAAAACAGATTGTTGTATAATACAATTTTATCGAAAAATGATCATATATTTTTTAATTAAATAGTCTATATAATACATAATATGAAAATATGAACTCATTATTTAAGATAGTTTCACTAAAAAACGATATCTCATACAAATATCTGTATTCCATTTTAACCATCATGTCTTTTTAGGGGTACAAAAGATGGTAACTAGCTACTTATAACTTTGCTTTGGTTTGTGGCAAGACATCAATTCCGTGGTGAATAAAGGGGTGCATTAAAAATCTTATATTATTGACCCATCATGAGTCATGTGGTATACCATGAGAGTAATTTTTTAAGGATTGCTTTTAAGGTAAAAAATAATCACATGCTCTTTTGAGAGATCGTTTTTTTAAAAATGATTCTAAAAAATTCAGCTTAAATATATATTTAGAGTTATAACAGTATATATTTAGAATTAAACTGAACTTTTAAGAGCCATCTTTACAAAAATTTACAAAAACTATCACAAGTAAGAATTAGTACGTAACACCCCGATAAAAAATATAAATTCGAGCAAACTTAATGATTTATTTACCTTAAAATAAATGGTATCTAAAGCCATTTAAAATTAAAAGTTGGTGTTTATTTTCATAAAATTGCTCCAAACTAAATAATTTTCAGTTTTTCACTTTAATGGAAAATAATTTTCCGAAAACTACTGTCGACTTAAAACAAAACTAGAAAAATTATTATATATATATATATATATATATATATATATATATATATATATATATATATATATATATATATATATATATATATATATATATATATATATATATATATATATATATATATATTTTGTGGTTCCAACAATAACTTAATCTATCGTTGTTTAACTCATAAGCGACACAAGCGACACAAATGTGTGTGCGCATAAGCGACACAAAATTAGTAATGCAAATATAATGAATAGAGTGAATAGTATCCTTTTAGGGTTTGTCTGCCTCTGAACAAATACAAATGTTTCTAGCAGTATTTGGAATCATTACATTAGCAGTTTATATGCAAATTACTAATACCAGGATTTGGTCTAGGAGTTGTTAAACAAGCGAAAATCTAATAGAGATCAGCAAGCTTCATCAACCTACTACCACCCATGGACATATCGGCGAATGAATCAATTAGCAGTATGAGGAGAGTTTGAACTGCATCGTCACCACTATTTTAGAAAGCTATCCAAGTCAACTTATAGTCTTTAATGTTCTAAGTCTTCAATAACAGCTTTATCTCGTACCAATGTTAACCAGGACTTGAACTCTTGAAGAATCCTAGGAGCATCAAGATTACCCTGAGCACTATTGCCACCAGAATTAGGATCAGCACTACCATAAGAACCATCATCTCCAGAATTAGGAGCACTAGCAGTTGGACCCACATCACTGGGTGGTCCCACAATCCCAGTAGAAGGAGGCATGATCCCCAACCCAGCAGCCTCATCCTTGATCTCCTCATCTCTTGGAACAACATCATCTCCAGGAGCAGTTGGACCCACACCAGTGGGTGGTCCCACAATCCCAGTAGAAGGCACAATCCCAGTAGGAGTAGGAGGCATGATCCCCAACCCAGCAGCCTCATCCTTGATCTCCTCATCTCTTGGAACAACATCATCTCCAGGAGCAGTTGGACCCACACCAGTGGGTGGTCCCACAATCCCAGTAGGAGTAGGAGGCATGATCCCCAACCCAGCAGCCTCATCCTTGATCTCCTCATCTCTTGGAACAACATCATCTCCAGGAGCAGTTGGACCCACACCAGTGGGTGGTCCCACAATCCCAGTAGAAGGCACAATCCCAGTAGGAGTAGGAGGCATGATCCCCAACCCAGCAGCCTCATCCTTGATCTCCTCATCTCTTGGAACAACATCATCTCCAGGAGCAGTTGGACCCACACCAGTGGGTGGTCCCACAATCCCAGTAGGAGTAGGAGGCATGATCCCCAACCCAGCAGCCTCATCCTTGATCTCCTCATCTCTTGGAATAACATCAACAAGAAAATCAAAGATTTCGGTTCTTGCAATCGTGGCAGTAATATCATTCTTCTGAAGCGTCGGACGATTATTCGCTTCAGCGTGAAACCATGAACGAATTGTAAGTTCAAGAATGAAAAGCTCGCAAGCCTTAACGAAAAGAATCGGGGCTTCACGCGAAATCATACGAACATCTTCATCAGCTTTCATGATCCTCTTGATTCGAGCCAAAGGAATTTGAGGGTTCTTGAAATCGTTAGCATTCTTGATTTCTTGACGTTTGTAAGACCAAAACATTTGAAGTTGTTGTTGTTGTTGTTGTTGAAGAAGGTGGTGGTACTGTGCTGCGTCTGGTGCGGGTGGTGGGTTACCTGTGCTGGATTGTGGTAATGATTCTTGTGGCGGTTGTGGTGGCGGTGGTTCTTGGTTGCCCTCCATTTTTTCCGACGGTTTTGAATGTGGAGAGGAGAGAGAAAGGGGAGATAAGGTAGAGGCCACAGGGGAACAAGGAGTGAAGCACAGATTTCAGATGGTGTGGGATTTCGAAACTATACATATATATATATATATATATACTTCCTCAGTTCCATAATACTTGCTACATTTCACTTTTTTACGCAATCCAATGCACAATTTTGATCACTAATATCTTAAACTACACTTATCTAAAAATTATAAAAATTTAATTTTATGAAAGTATGCGATTAGACGATTCAAACAAGATCCCACTTGACTATGTTTTTACTTACACATTAGTCGCAATATGAAAAATAAGCTTGAACGATGAATAGTGCACAAAATTGAAATGTAGCAAGTATTTAGGAACGGAGGAAGTATATATATATATATATATATATATATATATATATATATATATATATATATATATATATATATATATATATATATATATATATATATATATATATATATATATATATATATATATATATATATATATATATATATATATATATATATATATATTTAATCCTGCAGTACTGACTTCTTGAATTAATGGTTTTATAAAAGGTAAAGGACACTCGCAAATCGCAATATCCCGCACAAGGCGGATTCCGGGTAAGTTTTTTTTCCTGAAAAATACGGACAAACCATACATGTTTCTTCCCTTAAGGAGGGTGTAAAGAGGATACGAAGCAGTCAAGAAACCCCCAACTGATATCTACGTCCAATAAAGATCGAATCCCAAACCTTCTGCCAAGGGCGTAGTAAAAATCAATAAATTTTTAGAAAGCCCTGTGTAATTTTTAAAAGTTAAGATGTTTTTCTAACGATTTTGTATCTACGTAAATTAATATTAAAACCCTCAACTTTTTTGTGGGCATGTGCGATCGAACATGTCGAACATGCTTAGAAACTCCTATGCCTTCTGCTCAACATGTAAATGCTCTATCTATTAAACCACAAGCGATTTTTGGTGAATACATGATTTTACTATTATGCAAAATTGCTTTTCAAAAAGCTAGTAGCGATTTGGGGACGGTTCAGTCGAACATACCAGCCAATCCCACATCTTATTGTTGACCTGACTTCTTTGCAAACACAATGAATGTTGCATATTCGTAACTATGTGCATATAAAGTCATCCGCGAAATAAAAAATGACAAATTTTATAAAGATTCTGAGTAATTTTAAAAAATTATGATATTTTTTTAAAAGTTTTGTATCTTAAAACATCTAATAAATACTAGGTAATTTTAAGACCCTTAATTTTTCGGGACCCTACAAGGTCGAACATATTGAATATGCTCATAACCTCTCATGCTCTAGGATTTAGGGAGTTTTAGAAGAATGGAGTCAACATAATGGACTCCACTTGAATTTCAATTTTTTGAATAAATATCAAAATTGTACAAAATATTTTAAAAAAATATTTGAATTGAATTGCAACTTAAAATTATTATTTGATTTATTTTCAACCATTAACTTTAATAAATAAACATACAAAATATTTTTATCTTCCAAAATTTTTATTTATATTATGCACAACATTAACTAAACAATTTGAATCATGAAAAACTACAAGTTAAACTTGTCTTTCATTACGGACAGGAATATGGATCATTTTGTGTTGTTTTTTAAGGATCTTAGGAACCGTAAGATAAAGAACACCATTCTTAAAAACAGCAGTAACTTCTTCCTTCCAAGCATTGAATGGCAATTGAAGACGAGAATCGTACGGACTGTGAATCTTATTACCAAAAGCATCAATACCACCATCTCCTTTTATGACTAACAAATCATCCACAATATCAACTTCTATGTTGTCTGCTGCGAGTCCAGGCATGTCAAACCACATTCTTATCTCCTTTTCATCCTCTTCTGTGTTCCATGGTGTCCGCACTGCATTGTCCACATTCTTAGCAGTATGAGGAGCACTACCATTAGAACCATCATCTCCAGAATTAGGAGCACTAGCAGTTGGACCCACACCAGTGGGTGGTCCCACAAACCCAGCAGCCTCATCCTTGATCTCCTCATCTCTTGGAATAACATCAACAAGAAAATCAAAGATATCGGTTCTTGCAATCGTGGCAGTAATATCATTCTTCTGAAGCGTCATACGATTATTGGCTTCAGGGTGAAGCCATGAACGAATTGTAAGTTCCTGAATGAAAAGCTCGCAAGCCTTAGCCAAAACAATCGGGGCATCAGCCGAAACCATACGAACATCTTGATCAGCTTTCATGATCTTCTTGATTCGAGCCAAAGGAAATTGATGGTTCTTGAAATCCTTAGCATTCGCGATTTCTTGACGTTTGTAATACCAAAACATTTGAAGTTGTTGTTGTTGTTGTTGAACAAGGTGGTGGTACTGTGCTGCGTCTGGTGCGGGTGGTGGGTTACCTGTGCTGGATTGTGGTGATGATTGTTGTGGCGGTTGTGGTGGCGGTGGTTCTTGGTTGCCCTCCATTTTTTCCGACGGTTTTGAATGTGGAGAGGAGAGAGAAAGGGGAAGGAGTGAAGCACAGATTTCAGAGATGAGAATTCAGATGGTGTGGGATTTCGAAACTATACATATATATATGCTCGTAACCTCTCATGCTCTAGGATTTAGGGAGGTTTAGAAGAATGGAGTCAACATAATGGACTCCACTTGAATTTTAATTTTTTAATAAATATGAAAATTGTACAAAATATTTTAAAAAAATATTTGAATTGAATTGCAATTTAAAATTATTGTTTGATTTATTTTAACCATTAACTTTAAAAATAAACATAGACAATATTTTATCTTGAAAAATTTTATTTATATTATACACAACATTAACTAAACAATTTGAATCATGAAAAACTACAAGTTAAACTTGTCTTTCATTCACTAGTAAATGAAGCATAAAATAAAGTATTTGACAGAATTTAGAAAATGGGTCTGAGCAATCCAAATAATGAAGAGAAGAAGTAGTTCACTCATAAACCCAAAGAAGGTTAACTACTAAAACTAATTGGTAATAGTAAGAGTTATTCCTTGAGTTTATAAAATAATACATACTCTTCTCTTTCTCTGATGTGGGACAACTCGCATATAGGTAACACATGTATACACTTCACTTCAACAATATTATATGATGCGGTTCTTTGAGGACCCCAACATATAGTGGTGACTTTTTTCCTTACAATTCAAACCGGAGCAAATGTCAAGTTTGTGGTAGATAACTTTTTTTCCACCTGTAATCGTAAGCTGCTTATAGCCACTTATTAAGCTATTTTTCAAAAACAAAAATTGTTTATTTGTAACTCATATAAGTATGCAGGGATATATTTTTATCTATCTATAACTATTACTAAAATAAAATATACTGACATAATCACTAATTAATAGTGCTTATGTGTCACAACCTCAACAAAAAAATTTCCTCCAAAACTCAATGATGACATCATTACTAATTAATATATTAGACTTGATTGCTTTCTAACTATGACTATAATAATGTTATTCTATTGACATCATCTACGCACAATACAAAGTATGATACAAATCAAGTAAGGTATGTAATGTACACAATTATTCAAACGAAATGAGATATAACTATAATGTAAAATTTATTTCTTAAAATTTAATTTCTTAAATGATATGTCAGTAAATTTAATAAAACCGTGCATCACACGGACACTATCTAGTTCCATTATATTACAAATCCAGAAATGAAGCACATAGTCCATAGTGCACAACATTAATTAATAAACATTTGTAACAGGAATATGCACAAATTTATGATGAGATTTGGTAATCTTAGGCACACTAATATAAAGCACACTATTTTTAAAAACAGCAGTAATATGTTCCTTCCTACTGTTTGAAGGCAATTGAATTTGACAATCAAATCCTTCTTGATCCACACATATGAAAAGCATGTCATCTGCAACCTTAACTTGTATGTTTTCTGCTTTGTAAATCCCTTTCATGTCGAATGACATGCTGATCTCGTTTTCGTCCTCGCTTGTATTCCATGCTGTACGAACTGCATGCTCTTATCATTAACAAAGGTAAGATTGCGTACGTTTTACCCTCTCATACTTTATGGGTATTGGACGGTGTATATGTCAAGAAACCAAATCAACCAAAAGCTAAAGCTGATGGAGGAGGCCCTTGGATATGCTATAGCGTACTCTAATATGCTCCTTCACATGAGAGTCATTTGGACTAGAAGTGTGGATGTAACACATGCCCTCTTTATACCTGGCGCACTTTAAATATGTGGTGATTGAGATTTGAATCCGTGACCTCTTGTCACGCTGGTTTCTAATACCGTTTAAGAAATCTATTCAACTAAAAGCTTGCTGATTAAAGAAATTTGATTATTAGAGAGATGAAAGAATTTGTTATAAAGTAATAAAAATCAGATAAAATAACTATTAGTTCCCTCATGATTTTGGTACTAATTTACCCTAGGAAAGGGTGGAGAAATTTTTTTCCTCCAAATGAGGGAAATCGTCTTCCTTTTGTAATTATGTTTTTTTTTACTTTACTCTCATTCGACCTCTTTCACAATTATTTCAATTACTTCATTTATATCTCTACTTACTTTTGTTCTATTAGTTTGACTTTTTTACCCTTTAAATATTTACAGTTAATCCAAACGAACCTTAAATGTCTGTTGAATCAACATAACTGTTATGTTATACATTAATCACACAAATTAAACATTAATAAATTTCTTAAACAAATGATTTGGGCCATAGCCTAGGCCAACCTGGGCCTAGATTTCCCTCGAATACAAGATATATATTTCCTCCATTCCATAATACTTGCTACTGAGTGTGACGTGTTGTGTGAGAAAATGTCACTATCAGTAGCAAGTATTATGGAACAGAGGAAGTATATCTAGATAAATGAACCAAGAAATCCATCTTACCTATGTAAGAAAGCTTAGTAGTTGAAGGAGTAGAGTACTTATCATAAGGAGAAGAATCAAATACTTCAACCTTTTTATGGAAATGTTGATCACTAGACTTAAAATCTAGGGGATCAATCATCCTTCCACCACCATGTTGTTGAACATTCACAACCATAGAAGAAAAAGAAGGTATCTTTGATGATGCTAAGAACAAATTTGAACGTAGGCCCAACCCTTTGAATAACGGCCCGGAAGAGGCCCGGTTACATGGAACTTGAGTTGAAGAACAAGATAATGCCCTACTAGCCATTGAATTAAATTACATTTATTAGAGCTTAATTACTATTACTAGTATTAGTTGTTCATGCATGATTATAACTATGATGCCTTGTTATGAGCTTGTTATATAAAAAATGAATAATTTATTGTTATATTCTTGTCTTGTTTGAGTCCTATGTGACTTTCTTTTTGTGGTAGGAGATGTTTTATTTATATATTCATATTCTTGATTCAAAGCAAAGCAATGTTGGGTCTTGGGAGGCTTGTCCTACAAAAAAGATTCACATGGAAATTACATCTATGATGCACAATATAATGTGGATATTGTGTTGGAGATCTTTATATTTGTAACATCCGAATTTCCTCCCGTCGTTCTTTACGATTTTGGTTTTGTACAAGGGGTTGGAAATTTAAGGGTGTTACAATATCCTTAATAATTTTGAATATAGATTATTTTTAAATGGTTTCGACTTTAGGCATGTTTGAAATGAGATATTGATAGCTTTTATTGATTAAGTTTGAGTTAAATTCAAAAAAAATGTATACTTATAACTTATAAGTAATATTAATTTAGTGGTAAATTTTAGCACATAAATGAGTACATGGGTTCGATCTGAGTCGAAACTCGAAGTTGGGTCTCAAACTCGTAGATCCAAACCCAAACTCGGACCCTAAAGTCATGGACTCAGATCCAACCTGAATCCATAGGGTCTAAAATAAATAAACCCAGACCCTTAAAATTAGGGTTGGGTCAGATCTAGACCTTTAGAGTTTAAGACCCGGCCCATTCCTAGCTCGTAATTTGTTTTTGAATACGTAGACTTCTCTATGTAGTCTTTAGAGACGTCATTCATATATGTAGCACATGTGTGCCTATATTTTGGATAAAGGCCCATTACTATGTGGGTTTCTACTTGATGGTTGAACTCGATCCATACACTTATATGATTTTTTCGGTTCGGCTCATCTTATGCTAGCGTTTTGTTTTGTTTTCTAACTCAATTCTACTCAATGCGGCCAAAAAGTTGAAACCTAACCAAGCCTGTGATTCAAATTTGTTTGAAATTGTTTCGTTCTAATTTTCGTTCTTGGTAGGTTTAAGTTCAATTTAACTGCATATAAACTGGCTCATTGCCATCACTTACCAAAGCTACTAGTTTATTTTTGAGCATCAGAATAAAGATAAAAAGGACCCCTAAAAACTTAAGGCGTAACGAATAATATAATACACATTTTCTTTTATTGTTGATATTTAAACTTCTTTATAAAAAAGAAGCACTAAGAAGTAAGAACTCTTATTACTTAGCAAAAAAAATAAAGTTATGTATAAATTTAATTAAAATTAATATCACTTATATACACAAGAATAAGTTTTTGGACTTCAAAATTTTCGAGTATCTAGGCGGTAGCCCACTTTGACCTTGCTAATCGACGGGCATGTCACTTATAACAACATTCAAATATCAATAAATACCATCATCATCATCATCATCATTAATCCAATATCCCATTAGAAAATAAGGTCTGAGAGAGGGAAGATAGCATACAATCCATACTCGTACCCCCTCTAGAGAGAAGGTCAAAGAAATGTAGTCAATCTACCCCAAAAAGTGAGAGTTTTGCACTGAAAGAATATGACTGACTCTGTGCCCTAAGTAAAACTACCTACAAATAACAACATTAGCCAAAACTAGAGATGAAACCATTTTATGAGTTCTACACACAATTTTATGATGAGGTAAGAACACCTTCAAAAGCTACCAATTACACAAATTGATAACACACAAATAGCGGAAATAGCCCAGACAAATTAATTTACTAAAACACCAATTCAACACACTCAAATCACCAATAAACCACAGTAACATCAACAATCAAACACGACAAAATGAAAACAAGTAATAATCAAAGGCAAAGACACAAGATTTTTACGTGGAAAACCTCTTCAGTATAAAGAGTAAAAACCACGGAACTTTAGGAGTCCGACCATAAGTAGTCACAAATTACAAGTGAAGATAAAGGGGTATTTAAGGTTTGGAACTATTTTAGAGTACTAACAAAGGTCTATTTTGAAAGCATCAACCCCATAAGATAAAGCCAAGCTTCCCAGTTATGGCATTACAATTGAAGATAAGACCATGGAAGAAACCAGAGGAGATGCAACAACTGAAAGATCAGAAATCCCTAAAAAATCACCTCTCTTCAACAACCCAACAATACCCATTATCAAAAACCCCCAAAAAATCCCAATTAACAAATACCCATCTGCCTATAATTCCAGTTTCGCACCCAATTCTAGTCACAATTTCATCAGTAACCAAAAGAAGAACCTTCAATTTCTCAATTTTCACCCTCATTTTATCAGAATTTCTTCCATTTACTACTTTCAATGCCATTGCAGATGATGTTAAAGAAGAAACAAAAGAGGAACTTCAAATGTACGTTGATTCTGAAGAGGGTTTTACTCTTCTTATACCTTCTTCTTACAAGAAGGTAAATTCATCTTTTCTTTTTATGTTTGTGGGTATTTGTGTTGGAAATATGACATGTGAGGAAGATCCTGTATCAATTCCACACTTTTTACTTGTGGGTTTGTGGGCCCAAGCCTACGGTTGTCCCGTAGGTGTCCACATGATTGGGCGTGCGGGGATTATGTGATGAATTGTCACGGCCGAACAATTTGTTTTTTTGTTTTGTAGGTGGAAAAAGCTGGAGCAACAGCATTGTTTGAGGAGGAGAATAAAAAAGCAAACAATGTGGGAGTAGTAGTGAACCCAGTAAGGCTTACAAATCTTAAAGATTTTGGGACTCCTCAGTTTGTGGCTGAAAAGCTCATTCAAGCTGAAAAACGCAAGGTAAAGATTTTACCTTAATTCTTTCTGTTCTGATGAATTTTGTGATTGCTTGAAATTACTTAGTGAATTGGTGTTGGAGTGATTAGCTTTTGGGCAAGGATTATGATAGTGATGGAAAATGAGAAGGAATTTAGTTGGAAGTTTGAATTAAGAACAAAAAAAGTTATAGCGGGTAGCTGTTTGAGGTGACTGATTTGACTGACTGATTTATCAACTGATTTAATTGATGTTGGATTTGTTGATATGATCAACTTGTTTAAAGATAGCTTACACAATAAGTTCTTCAATCAACTATTATACCAAACACTAACATTGAAGGGTTTAACCGCCCAACACTCTATTTGAGCAAATATAAGCTAAAAGTATCCAATAAGCTATTTTGTCGAACACTCCTTATATGTTTAGAAAATGATGGTTACAATATATGGTTGAGAAAAAAATGGTTAAAACCCTGAAAATTTACTTAGGACTCTAAACATATTACCTTTTTTGAGGTTATGGTTTTAACTTGAATTTAGAAAGGGAACATGGATCAATGTAACATAATTCATGCCTTTTGAAATAGCAATATCCCAAAACCAACATGAATACATGATTCATTCTTTCAACTCGTGAGAAGATTAGTGAATCATGTGACACTGACATGGATAAGTCTAGGGCAAGAATCAATTATATGTAGGTAATAAATGCAAGTGACATAAGTGAATGTACTTGTATTTTTTGTGGGTATTGAGAATTGTTCCATTTGATATGTTAGGATTTGGTAAATAACTTCAAATTTGAAAAATTGGACAATTTGTCAATGTGTTGAGTCTGGAAAGGAGTCGAATTTAATGAAAAAGATAGGCACATATATATTATTGAAATTGGATAAGGAATTGAGGGTTAAGTGCCAAATGAAAATCATGGATGATATACTGGCTTTGTTCTTGTTTTCTATGTGATATGTTGTTCTTATGGGGATAAATATTGTGCTGGAAAAACTGCTTTGTGTTCGAGATTACTTCTTTGTCTTACTGAATTTTGTTGTGTTTACACACGAAAGAATTGCATTAAACATAACGAGCCCATGACGTGGGTGTTCTTTCTCGTGGGTTACAGGAAAGCACGAAGGAGGCCGAAGTGATTGGAGTAGCTGAAAGACATGGCCTAGATGGATTGCCTGTTTATGAGTTCGAATATAGAGTCGATAGCACAAGAGGTGGACCGAAAAGAATATTCTCAGCTGCATTTGTGTCTGGCAAGAAACTATACTTGTTAAACATTACTCATACTGACAAGCCCGAAAGTCCTCTCGACAATAATACAAGAATGATGCTCGAGAAAGTTCTTCATTCCTTCGATGCTACGCTTTCGACATAACACTTTTTGTATGTTCTTTTCCCCCATGTTTAATGTATATTTCTGTTTGTTCAATTATTTGCATAATTCTATTCTCTATTTTGTTAGTACAGATGGGTGATGAAAATTTTGTTATATTCATTTATATATATACACAAAGAATAGAGCTTGTCGAGGGTCAAGCTCATAAAAAATGTAAGACCAAAATTATAACT
The DNA here is from genome assembly GCA_019776075.1 of Amaranthus palmeri. Lineage (NCBI taxonomy): Eukaryota > Viridiplantae > Streptophyta > Magnoliopsida > Caryophyllales > Amaranthaceae > Amaranthus > Amaranthus palmeri. The sequence continues at coordinate 829,694 of JAAKBH010000045.1, forward strand.
ATATGAATTAGATCGAAATTCTACCTAGGAACCATTTCTGTATCTGTAAAACCCGGAAAGTGAGGAAATTGTTGCATATGTAATCTGAATTCCCTGAGTTCTTCTACCCACATTCGGTAGCTTGAATTCTTTGCTAATACATCGGGAGAAATCTCCTTGTTCTCGATCAATCCTCTTGCGTATTGCTCAAATTCTTCAATAACCTTCCATAAGTGAGCTACATTGCTCGGTGTCCTGTCTTTTCGTACCACCTCAAGCAACTCCTTAGCTTCCTCTACACGCGCCCAAAAGCACGAATCTTGTGTTAAGCTCGCAAACGTGCTCCTCTTGTTCTCCTCTTCACCATCTTTCCTCTCCCTCCACCACTTATCGAAAACCTCGTGTCTTCTTTCCCGACCTTTTCTCATGTAATGCCCTTTCCTCAAGTGCTCACCGCTTCTGTAATACTCCGCAATATCCAATGGCTCGACCAAAAGCTGATAAAAATGAGCAGCGTTCACCCATTTCTTCCTTTTGTGAAAATCGTGTGGAAGTTCATTGTTATCAATTTTGCTAATCACATTATCCCAAAAACTTGCTAATTTTATTCGGAATAAGTTAACTTGGTTGTCTCGCTTAGACGCTTGTCGTCTCTTGAAAGAATCATAGTACCCCATTTGATTGTCGGACTCGTCACAGGATTTCTTATACCATTCAATCTGTGCTCTGTGAGGTGTTATTTTGGCAAGAGCTATAGCAAGTCTTGCACTGTTGAGATTAGGAGTTAACCCCCTTTGCTTCACCATTTTTAGGCTGTCTTCTGCTTGTTTTGAAACTGATTCCTATAACAAACAACAACAAAAGTGAGCTGAAATAGACTTGTCTTGTTTAAGACTCTACCTATTGGAAAATAACCCACATGTAATCCCACATCGAAGAATCACAGAGAGGTTGAAATGACATATACACACTTGATAGGCTTCTTGTAATACCAATTGGTTTTAGAAGGAAACCTCATCAGGTTTGTTTATAGCCAACTCTCCTCTTATGCGGGTCTTGTTGTGTGCAAGCCCGATAATAGATTTATCACTACCAACTTGTTCCCCTTTCTCTTGAAAATTTACAACATCCATTACCCCATTGTCGTTAAGTGACACCACCTAGGTGAGTTTGTTTCCGTTAGACTTTTTAAAGCAAACATTGTCTGCAACTTCATATGAATAAGAAGTGCACATGATTTAACTATATACATAACATGAAAGAACTATAATCTTTGGCTTAATCGAGAAATGGACAAGAAAAACAGGAGATCATATCCATGTACCTGGTTTGCTAATCCTGAAGAAGCCACAGCTAGCTTTAGCCCTGCTTCGTAGCTCGATACACGACAATCACCTTCCATGAACCCTTTTCTCATTAGAAATCGGTAAGACATTCTCTCTACACAACCACCATACGCGAAATGATCATCGAAACACGAGTTTGAATTTCCGACTGCAAGCATCAAATGCAGCAACTTAACAACAGAAACAGTATTATCAACACACACTTGCCCTTCTTCTGAACAGAACATATAATTCCCAAAAGGGCAGTATAACCCTGCAGGAATCTCTACATTCTCTGCTAATTCTTTTGCAATTTCCTCGGTTTTATCCAACACGAAACTAAACAACTGCTCCTTCATTTCTTCAGTCACACGAACATGTATTTGATCAGGTGAAGACGATATTGATGACTGAATATATTGTAGCAAGAAATGAAGTTGGGTGTTGATTGGACGGAAGGGAGCAAAGAGAAGTCGAGGAATGATGTCATGTTTATGCACTACATGGCAGAAGTTTCCGACCCATCTTTGTCGGAGGAGTAGTTTCGAGAGAGATTTGTTGCCGAGGAGTGGGGAACCGAAGGTGATACAAAGGATTTGGGGAGGTGAAGGCATGTTTTGGAAGTAAGAGAGTAGCCAAAGTGTTGTAAGTGATGCTATTGAACCTCCTATAGAATGTCCTGTGAGTATAATTGACTTGCTTGTCTCAAGTAGTCCTTTCATCTGCATGCAATAGAGAGTTTATCAATTGTGTTTCATATCAGATCTAACGTGACGTCACTGAGATTAGTTAACATCACTAAAATTCAAAATAAAATCAAATGTTACGATGAGTTGGTTTGGTATTATCTTCCACGTATGTGACCAGGGTTCAAAACCCAATAGACGTGATTTACTTAAATTGACATCGCTGTTTTTGAATCCGTCACTGACTTTGACGATTTAGGGCTTCTACTATTGTTAGATGCACTCTTTGTCTCACGCGTTTTGCTATACTCTTTTTTTTAGTTTGTTTTATGGGTTTGCTATATTTCCTTTTTTGTTCATGACTATACTCTATCATCAATTCTAATCCACAAATTTGATTTATTGTTTCATTTCATCTACGCATATTTTTCCTACTTTTCCGTTAAACATCTATTTTTTTTTTCCCTTGTCTTGTGTTATTCAGAAATTGTATTTGTAGCAAAAGTTATGAGAGAGCGAGCGTATTCGCATTGATTACTTCCTATTAAGTCATCTCTATCCATGTTTATTTTCTAAGTGTCTATTATAGAATAAAAAAGAGAACTCACCCAAAAGACTAGCCTAATAGAAGAGAGAGCCTATTTTCTTTGTAAGCGCCATATTAGTTGTCCATACAACAGATATGGAATTAAATCCTATATTCATGAATAGTCTCAAATTTATTCCATTAAGTGTCTTACTAATGTTATGAATATTAATTAAAGATGACAATTCAGTCTGAATTTAACTTTAGTTCAAATCGGAAAAAAAAAAAAATCAGACTTTGAATTTAATTGTTCTTATTACTTGTGCTATACTTTTCATTAATTCATCCTTTTAGTAATACTAACTTTCTAGAAGAATTTATTTTCTATTGTAGAATAGTAATTTTACTTATTTTTAATCAATATGATTGTTATATTTTTCTCTTAAAGCTCACATATAAATCCGAAATCTTATATGTAGCAAATTCAAGACCGAATATGTAGTATGACTAAAAGAAATGATTATGGAGATAATTTATTGGAGCACCTAATGGTTGACTTGACAAAATGGTAGACTTACATAATTGCACGGCAACTTAATTAATTAATTAATTAGTAATTATAATTAATAATCTATTTATAACTATTACTAAAACAAAACACGCTTGCATCATCACTAATTGATAATGCTTACGTGTCGCAACCTCAACAAAAAATTTCCCTCCAAAACTCAATGATGACATCATCACTAATTAATATATTTGACTTAATTATTTTATTTTTTAACTATGACTATAATGTATTCATATTGATGTTATATTTTTTAAGTCACATCATTTAATGTAATAGAAATTTATATATTTTATTTTATTTTTTCAATTATTTATAAATTCTTATTAATTTTATTTATTAAATGAGTATTATTTAAGTGTATTGGATATTTTAAGTTGGTTAAAAGATAATATACTTTTAAGAGGATTTTTTATTTATACTAATTAAATTGGTTACTTAAATGCAATGCATAAGTCTAATATGATTTTTAGGTTGTCACTACCTTTATGAAAGTCTCTTATTTTTTTTGACAAACAAATTTTTTTTAAATTTTATTAAATATTTTACGTAAATATTTATGTTAAATCTATAACTAAATTTCACAATCATTCTACGCACAATGCAAAGTATGATACAAATCAAACAATGTATGTAATGTATACAATTATTCAGAACGAAATGAAATATAGCCATAATATAAAATTTATTTCTTGAAATTTTAATTTCTTAAATAATATGCCAGTAAATTTAATAAAATCATGCATCGCACGGGCAATATGTAGTGATATAATAAGCATAATTGCATAGGTAATTTCAACCTTATTTCTCATTGCAAAGGCCGACACGCTAATCTACTACTCCTATGGCTTTAAAGAACACTACTTTTATTTTATTTTTTATTTTATTTTTTTTTATTGGAGTATTTGTATTTCCAATGAAAAGATTGTCAACCTTTCTATGATGAGATGATTAGTTGAAAAAAATTAATATTAATAATCTAATTTTTTTACTTATTTGCCGTGAATAATTTTACATTTGAATTATTTTCTAATAATCCCACCTTTGCACTTAGTTTGCTATCAGCATATTATTAGAGAATGCTGGTAGCAAACTAGAGGCAAATGTTGAATTATTTTATTAGATGTCTCCGAAGAGACATGTTGAATTATTATAAAATAAAAAGTTATGCTAGTAGCAAACTAAATGCAAAAGTCGGATTATTAAAAAATAATGTAAAGATGGGATTATTTACATCGGATGAGTAAAAGGTTGGATATTATGAAAAAATGTCATCAAACTATGAGTATATACTTTCTTTGGTTTGATATTATGAAAAAATGTTTTTTTATTGATAAATAGTACTAAAAATTGATGCTAAATGTGACAATTAAATTGAAACAAAGGACGTGTTGTGAAATTTTGATGTCCAACATCGAACAAGTATTAATTTGAGAATTTATATCACCCTAGTTTATAACAAAAGTAAAATTCAGTAAGATTTTTAAACCAACATATCAAGTGATTAAGAATACTTGATAAATTATTAAAAAAAAGAGTAATTGATTAACATATAATTGTTCTTCTGAGACTGTAATTCCTTCGTTTCACTATATACTTGCTACATTTAACTTGTTACGCTATTTGATATATATAATTTTCATCATTTATATATTGAACTATACACATCTAAAAATTACAAAAACTTAATATTAAGAAAGTATGCAATTAGATGATTCAAATAAGATTCCACTTAGCCGCAATATACAAAATAGCTTGAACGGTGAAAGAGTGTTGAAACTTAAAACCGTTAAGTAGTGGGTATTTCAGAACGGGAGAAGTATATTCCTAAAGTATTAGCAAACAATTTGTTGGAGATTTAGAGCATGTAGGACAAGTATCCAAGGCTTAGAAACTTGTTTAAGGCATAAACTAAGCATGAACATAACAACGGAACAAAACGGAAACGAAACGAAGCAAATTGGGCTTGCTCGACCTGCTGCTCGTTCGAGCAACATGGTGCTCGTTCGAGCACTTCTTTGCTCGTTCGAGCACATGGTCCAGATCAAGTCAGAATGCTTCTGTTTGTTGTTTTGGCATTTGCTCGTTCGAGCACCTATAGTGCTCGTTCGAGCACTTAGAGAATTTCGCGTCAGAAAGTCTCTGGAAACTGTTTTGCATCATGCTCGTTCGAGCACCTTATGTGCTCGTTCGAGCACCTCTGAAACAGTGTGTTATTTCGTGAAGCTAAGCTATGCTTCATGAAGACTTGTGTTGTTATGGACGAGTGTTTTACTTCACTAAAACACTCTATTTTGCCTGGTAACCACCAAGCATGGTTTGGATGAAGACATGTGACTCTTCACACTCTATAAATAGGTGTGGGCACATGCATATCAAATCACTCTTAACATTTGATAGAAATTCTGATTTCTATTGTTCTTTCTCTCATTTCTCTTGATTCATTGAGAAGAGTAATTAACTTCTCTTTTGTTTTATGATTTCATATTCTCTTATAAACTCTTTGTTGTTTAGATTAATCGGTGCGTACTCATCGGTTAATGTGATTGATTGTATCTCGTTTGTGAATATCCACTCATAA